>SMSQ01006745.1:3643-23735 GCA_019453375.1 Ctenoplectra terminalis
CTCTCTCTCTCTCCATTTTCCAACAAATGATACCATTACAAAATACTTATTAACGTAGTTCGTTAGCGAGGGGAACTGGAACAAATATATTTCATCGGATTTACAATTAGCAATAATGGGAGATGTACGAAGAGGTTAATTAATTAAGTACGTATCGATTGGCCGGAAGATAGTCTGCATCGTGTAACATGAGCTTCGCTCCAACATGAAATCAGAGGGGAAAGAGGAGTAGCGGAGGGCGGGGAGCAGTCAACCTGCTCGCAGCAGTGGTTCTCATTTCATTTGAATATCATTTTCGATTTAATTGTTTTTTTCCATCGCGTGATCCTAATTTTAGAAACATCGCGCATTTTTTGGTAAAAATTGTTGCGCTAGAAATTAAAAAAATATTTATACGTCGCTGGGATGAATTTTAAGCGACATTAAATTTTAACGAATTTCTTAGTCGAAACTATTCGACTCGTTTCAATATTTGATCACCTCCCGAGCTGAAACCCTTTAGAGATCACGATAAGATAACAAGTGTAGAGGAATACGACTCCATCCTTTTCCATCGTTCTCATGAGTACCGTCGTAAATTCCAAATAATAATGCATTGTACGAGCTGGCGTGTCTGAATAAGCACACTCTTGCGCGTTTGCATAATTCGATACACGTCGGGTTTTACATTGTATTTTAATTATCTCCATTACGTTACAACTTGTATAAAGTATTTCTTCGTTGAAATTGTAATGCAAATAAACGTTAAAAATGTCACCGAGGATAACAAAAAATAAAAACGCTTGTAATTCTCTATTTCTCTAACGAACTTGTTTTAATTTCTCTTTTTGTTTTTTTTTTTTTCTTTTTTTTTATAACGTAGCAATCAAAAACGATATTTATTTTAATTAAAATCATTATCGTTTTTGATTGCTACGTTATAAAAAAAAGGAAAAAAAAAAAAAAAGAACAAAAAGATAAATTAAAACAAGTTTGTTAGAGCACAATAGAAATTCATGCGTTTTTTTTTTTTGTTTTTTTTTTTTTCTTTTTTTTTATAACGTAGCAATCAAAAACGATATTTATTTTAATTAAAATCATTATCGTTTTTGATTGCTACGTTATAAAAAAAAGGAAAAAAAAAAAAAAAGAACAAAAAGATAAATTAAAACAAGTTTGTTAGAGCACAATAGAAATTCATGCGTTTTTTTTTTTTGTTTTTTTTTTTTTCTTTTTTTTTATAACGTAGCAATCAAAAACGATATTTATTTTAATTAAAATCATTATCGTTTTTGATTGCTACGTTATAAAAAAAAGGAAAAAAAAAAAAAAAGAACAAAAAGATAAATTAAAACAAGTTTGTTAGAGCACAATAGAAATTCATGCGTTTTTTTTTTTTGTTTTTTTTTTTTTCTTTTTTTTTATAACGTAGCAATCAAAAACGATATTTATTTTAATTAAAATCATTATCGTTTTTGATTGCTACGTTATAAAAAAAAGGAAAAAAAAAAAAAAAGAACAAAAAGATAAATTAAAACAAGTTTGTTAGAGCACAATAGAAATTCATGCGTTTTTTTTTTTTGTTTTTTTTTTTTTCTTTTTTTTTATAACGTAGCAATCAAAAACGATATTTATTTTAATTAAAATCATTATCGTTTTTGATTGCTACGTTATAAAAAAAAGGAAAAAAAAAAAAAAAGAACAAAAAGATAAATTAAAACAAGTTTGTTAGAGCACAATAGAAATTCATGCGTTTTTTTTTTTTGTTTTTTTTTTTTTCTTTTTTTTTATAACGTAGCAATCAAAAACGATATTTATTTTAATTAAAATCATTATCGTTTTTGATTGCTACGTTATAAAAAAAAGGAAAAAAAAAAAAAAAGAACAAAAAGATAAATTAAAACAAGTTTGTTAGAGCACAATAGAAATTCATGCGTTTTTTTTTTTTGTTTTTTTTTTTTTCTTTTTTTTTATAACGTAGCAATCAAAAACGATATTTATTTTAATTAAAATCATTATCGTTTTTGATTGCTACGTTATAAAAAAAAGGAAAAAAAAAAAAAAAGAACAAAAAGATAAATTAAAACAAGTTTGTTAGAGCACAATAGAAATTCATGCGTTTTTTTTTTTTGTTTTTTTTTTTTTCTTTTTTTTTATAACGTAGCAATCAAAAACGATAATGATTTTAATTAAAATAGCCTTGAATTGCGAAACATCGCTGTCTGCGTTATCGCGCAGTGATTAATTAAAAGCGTCTTAGAAAAGAAGACGTTAATAAAACGCGTTGAATAATGGTAAAACTTAACTACGATTATTTATAGATCGTCCTGATTAAACGTTGCCTTAAGCTCCTAAAAAAAGGAAATATATATTCAACGTTTGCTTCAATTTATCGAGGAAACGTAATTTAAACAGAAATTTAATATAATTATATTTTCCTCGCAATATATCAAAGAGAAATATTTGCCCTGGAAATTGGATTACATTTTATAAATACGTGTTCCCTTCGACAATTTAAAAATCATATAAAACACGATAAACGCGCACGAGGCATGCTTTGCTCGCTTTCTATTCAAAATGATTCTCGGTGTACGCAGCAATGGAAATAACGGTGCCGAGTAAATGAAAATCCACCACTCTCAGTTATTGCTACGTTTCAGCAACGAGCTGCTGAATACGTCTGGCGATCACGGAATCATTTCCCTTTGTGCGCGCTAGAGCCAACGATAATTTTCATATAATTCGCCAGACTTTGTTGCTACGCGTATCGAGCAATTTGTTTCGAATTCAAAATTTCAAATTAATAATTCGGAACAAAAAATTACGTGCCACAATTTCCATTCAGATAAATCGATAGTAATTAAATCGTCATAATTTTCAGCCCCGATATTCCGTTTATTCGAATAATTTTAATCGTGTTTAATTTTTTTTTCTTTTTTTTTTGTTATTTTAAAGCGTTTGAAAAATTAATTAAAAAATGTAGATGCAATTTAAAGTCTGCTTTATCGACGGCCGATGTACAGGCTTGTTATCGAACGAACTCGCGTACAATGTGCAGTGCAGACACTCCACAAGCTTATTCGAATATAAACGGCAAGTGTACGTTATCATAGATTGTGCAGCGTATCGATATCAGCTTCTCCGCGACTCATTTCGCATTAAAGCCACGTTAACGTGTTCATCTATGACGGTAATGATGACAATACCAATGATCGCATTCCAACCAGCAATGATGAATCGTATCTTGTGACGCGACGCATATTAGCTTTGCGATTCACGAAAACGCAATATCGTCGAATTCGCCAACGTAATTTGCGTTAAACTTACTAATTACTTCTACAATCCCAATTAACCAAAAACGCTTTGCAGCATTGTGTGTTATTTAGATAATAAGTGAAATACCGTGTACATCGCAAAATTAATATTATCGCGTTTACCGCGTATACTTACATCGTTTAACAATTTAATTGTTTCATCAATTAATTCGTTAAATATATATGCGTATATACATAAAATTTATTTAGCACAAAAAATGCAATAAAATATAATAAAATGTAATAAAATGTTATTCTTTTTACGATCGAATGGCACACCGAGAATAACAAACAGATTCAAATTGATATTCACCGAGGGAAAACGACATCCATTTAGCGTGTCACGAGTTGAATATATTTTACAATTTCTCAAAAGTTTTGATGCCTCGCGAGTTTCTATATGAGGAAACATTTTTGAAAGTCTTGTAACATGGAAAAACATTGTATGTTTCGAACGTGGTAGAAGTTCGGAAAAATTTCAAAATGAAAAGGCCGAGAAACTTTTATCGTTTCTTTAGAGTTATATCCGTCGAAGTTGGAATAATAATTTTTGCTATTTTAAATTCAAACAATAACCGACAATATGATTAATTATTCGTCCCTTCGGAGAAAGAATTTCAAACGGTGGAATTATCTGGATAGTCACGTATCACAGTACACTCCGTTATCGGATATCGATAATGAAAATTTAAAGGGCCTTCGACGCTTTCGTTTTCCTCTTCACATCGCTTTGTGATAATCTGAGAACGTTCGTGGATGAAGGTTATTGTTAACCTTCTCTGTCGCAGATTCACGTGTCACGATACACGAAATTTAAATTAACCCTTAACTGGTGAGACGAAATCGGAAATGCCCCGTAACATTTTTTAAAGTGTCTCGTTTATCTTCATCCTGTTTTTTTTTTTTTACACAAAAATATAAATCAACTACTTGTGCATTTATTTTCTCTAGAAATCAAATTTTATGGATGGTGCTTGTAACGATAATTCTTTCTTCCCGAAAAAGAAAAAAAAAATCTAAAACATTTAACGTTTAAGTGGAAAGAAACCGTGATACGTCGGACAAGTTGAGAAATAAAATTTCCAGCTCACCGGTTAAGAATTAAAATTGTTTCAATACTTTAAGTAAATGAAACGAGTAATTGCCAAAGATAGACGAGATCGTTGGCACGAGATCAGAATTTAGATTTTCATTTAGCATAATTGTGTTATCCGTCCAAATTATGTGCTCGAGTTTATCGCTGAAAATAACTATTTACATGTCTCATTGTACGCTCCATCGAATATCCCATTAGCCTCTCCGAGTCTGTTCTCACTCAGTTCGTTCTACTTGAACTGTTACCATATTGTACGCGCATCTTGTGTTTAATTACAATTTCGTTCGTCTGCTCGTGGCCCATTGTTCCTTAGTATAATAGACTTCATTCGATTTCACTATATTCCCCATTTCTGTGCCCGATCGTAGAGAACCAGTCATTTATTTATTCGTCCTCGGCACTTAACCTTACGGATATATTCATGATTCGCCAGTAACAGATCATTTCCTCGTCCGTGAGCCAAATCGGTGTATTGTGCGTGTTCAATGGCAGTCGATAACTACGAAACATCGGCCCACCACTAACAACACCGGAGAACGTGAGTGATCGACGTTTATAGTTCGATGCACTTAGAACATCCAACTCAGAATATTCGCTCGTGTTTTATACTTTCTTTTTTTCTTTTTTTTCCATTTTCTGAAAGTCTCGAAGCTCGAATAACATCGAAGGAATTTTTAAACGCCAATGATTCAGTCTCTCTTGGACGAATACGACGTTCGTCGAGTTCTTTTTTTAAACGAATCATAACATCGATTTATGAAAACTCTAATAGCTTGGTTTTTTTTTGTTTTTCTGCTTTTATTCTTCCTGCAATTTTATAATTCCAAACGGTTTCATTCGCGTTATTATCGCAAAAACAAAAGAAGCTCGATCTTCTGGAAATATCATTAGCATTTATACACGAATAGAAACGCATGGCCAGAAATTTGGTCGTAAAAATTAACGACCCCGTTTACGGTGATTATTTCACGAAGCTATTACGACTGACATTATTGCCGACTTTATTGCCTAATTAGTTTGTACTCGTTAACGAGTCAGCTTATCAAATTAACCTTGCAAACTGTCGAATACTCGCGTGTGTGCTCGTGATGAAACGCGCCAGAAAAAGAAACGTCCCAAAGCGAAATAATCGATGCGAATGAATGCGGACAGCAAACACGGTCTGTCGTCTCTGACTCAGAAAAAAAAAACCCGAGATTGTTGCTTACACTTGGTCACGTACAAAGTATCGCGGCGTTCGGTGAACGTAAACCCCAGCTATTAGATTAAGTAGATATAGATTTGAAACCTTCTTGTAACCAGACAAACTTTATTACTTCCAACCAATAATTTTCAAATGTAATAACCACTTTGAAACCATTTCTATCGTACATAAAACTGCTGCTACCAACGCCCGTGTAAAAACATTCCTATCGATTTACAATATTCGATAAGCAAACAAACAAGAAGCATTCCAATGAAAAATAATCAATAATATAAAAAATAAAAAGGAAAGAAAGAACGCGTATCAAATACATGGTCAATACAGGATGATTGGCTTGACTCGATAGATCGTTAAAAAAAAACCGAGTAAATAATTATTAAGGCGTAATTAATCGAGTCGTTTCTACGATTAAGATTTTATTTTAAAAGGCGATCGAACGGTTGACCTTTACTACTTACGCCACCATATTTCTTTATTATAAATTCGATTCCAATTAAATACAAAAACTCTGGTCTGAGTATCACAATAAAATACTCGGTTTAGACTATATTTTACGTATAATTGATATAGGGGAAAAAAAATAAAATAAAAAGTAAAAAAAAATAAAAAATACATCGAACGGTCTATGAATAATTTCAACTCGTCAAGTTAAGCGAATCACTCTGTATACAAAACGAGAACCGGTCGATGAAAGAGGCTGTAGATTGAAGTAAATTCACTTTATTACTTCATGAGTAAGCAAGAGACAAGGGAAGCGAGTAGTTTATTGAGAATTACTGTGATAAATAAAGCGGGGGCAAGCAGTGGAAGAGGTTACGCCGAAGAGTGGGAAATGACAACGCGAGGAGAACGATCTACACTTCATGGATACTCATCGTAATGTGTACCGTATGCAGCTACATCTACACGCGTACGGCTGCATCCACGCGTGCATACGTTTACGGTGTGTTTCGTGTAAACGATTGCACTCACACGCATCCGTTTCCCCTTCTCTCCGACTCTCTGTTCGTACACGCGGGCGCGTATTTATATGATGCACTATTCAAGTGCGCGTGCGGAGAATTCAGTTTCGTGTGTACACACCGACGATACGTGTAGATAGTATTTCAGGAACAGTGTGTACTATTGTACAGAGTTAAATAGACACTTGCGTTGGCGATAAAGTTATTTTTACGATCGTTGAAAAGACATTCGTCGAGTGATTCTTGGTGAAAAATTAACATGGGCACCAATTTCGGTCGGTCAGGTTTGGAAGGGGAAAATTCTTTGCTGGTCAGACACGAGGCGATGGAACACAGTGCGCAACGACGCCAGAGATATAAACGTGGAGGATGCAACACTTTGTGCGCGTGTGTGTGTGCGTGTACATGCATGCACAAATGCACTTACACGCGACGGTCAAAGCTTGCCGCACTGTCACACAAATATGACACCGGGATCGAACGGAATTCAATACTGGTTTGAAATTTGTAATCAGATTGACGGCGAATTTCCGATGAATCGTGACAACATCATCTACATCTATGGAGAGGACGGAGATATTCGGATGACAGATGCAAATGTAATCCGGCTTGCATTCCATATATTATTTCGCTTTGCCGCCTGTGTTGACCGTGTTTATGTACTTTCTGATACGATGGACATTATTGCACTGTAATTTTGCTACAATGTACTTTTCAACGTTTCCATAGCGTCGTATATTGGAAACCGATAAGACTGAAATTATGGCTTGCAATATTAACCTCCGAGCTAATATTACCACGATCCTAACTATATTTTTATAAAACTGTAAAAATATAAACGACCGGGTTATGCTTTTTTAGAAGCAATTTTATTATTACACGCATCCTACGCGAGTTTTTTTGTCCAAGAGAAAGTTGAACGGTGCTTAAAACTGTACACCGTGTTTTCCAACAGGAATTAGAAAATTAAATTTGCATATCTACAAAGTCTAATTTTCCAGACGGAATCGTATTCTCTAGATATATTTTATCGCATTGTTCTCCTCGTTTCAAACCCGTAAAATTACTATATTTCATCGGGGCGCAGAAAATCCCACGCTTCTGGGCTTGTATATTTTTACCCCCCCTTGAGAATGCTCGCGCGACCAGCCATTTATAAAATAGGCCGGTTTTTATTTGGAACGAAAAATCTGATGGTGTGGATTCTTCATCCCGGTACGATATTCTCCTTACTATCATTCCGAAAGGCAACACGCGAGTAAGTGAATAGAATGATATATATCGTAGCGATAAAGTGTCTCCGTTTCATATACCGCAATATTTTCTCCGTAGCATGTCAAGCGTATTTTTCTCCTCGAGACAATTTCTTCCTCCGAACGAAAATACCGACCTGTATCAACCCAGGAGGAGAGTGCCATTAATTGTTTAACAGCGATAATCTTGAAAATAAATCAGTTCGACATCGTTTACCTTTCTTTTTTTTTTCTCTCAAACACTTAACATCTGTTTTTTTTTTCTTTCGTTAGCGTTCAAAAAAACCATTTGCGACGAAGAACAATTGTTATAAATAAATGAAAAAAAATAAAAAAGAAGACTATTAAATAAACTGTGAGTAATTTTGTACGGCGGTAAATCATTGGCAACGGTAATAAATGCTATTCGAAGAGTTTATTCATCGCGCGCATAACGCAGAAACAATACAACGAGAAACAATGGAGGAAAACAAGATTAAAGAGCGCGCTTGTTTTTGTGCAATTGCAGTAATAAACACGTAGAATGATTTATCTACGTCGAAAGATTTGTTTGCCCTCGAAACGATGAAAATTCGAAAAGAATTTGAAAACGGAAACCGCCAGAACGAAAGGAGAATTAGATAAGAAGACGCGATCGATACGGTAGCGTCATCTGTTTCTATGTTCCCATAGAAATTCTTGTTTCTCCTCTGGCGGTGTTTATTCTGTGAATTTCGCGATCAACTTGGACGTACTCTAAAATACCTAAATACCGTTTCCTCGTTTATTTCGGTAGACGAAATAAATTGCACCGACAGAAACTAAAATAAAAGGAAAAGGGGGGTGGGGTGTGGACAAAATAACAACAACAATGACGGACAATCGAAAACCAGGAGGATGGTGTAAAAAAATGTTTTCCAAACGGTGGAGGGTAAAAAATTTGGCTGATTCTAAAATTTATTTAAGGTCGGGATAAAATAGAAAGAGACAAAGATTTATTCGTGGACATCGCGGTGACGTAGCTTTGGCAAGAAATCAATTAAACGAAAGAACAGCGATTCGAGGATCGTAGTACGAATCTGGGAGCTCATTTAGCTGCTGTCAAAAACGTGACTCATTCGAAAAGCCGAAGAGAACGCGTCTCGTTTTGCATTAATTATCGTCCGAGAAATCTGGGGCCAGGTATTCGTAGAGAAGGACCGAGTATTTCTGTTTTAGGTGAAGAGGACAAGGCAGGGGAGTGGGGCGATGGATGAAAGAAATGCATTCGAGGCATGTAATCCGTTTATATTCCCCGTGACTGGCCGTTCTCTCATCAGTCCCTGTTACACGAGAACGTAACTCCCCCGTTGAAACGTTTCCCGCCCAACGTGTCGTTTCTTTCCATTCTATTAGGATTGCTTTATTCGAAACGCGAGAATAAATATTATCGCGATCCTTTTCTCTCGTCTCTTTCGAATTTGTAAAAACAATTAGACGGTGAATTCATTTTACGTCTCGGTTCAACCGTAATAAATCGTCCGATTTTTCATCGTTGCAACGTTACTTCTCAAACCAAAGTTTCTAAAGAATCGATCGAGTTCGAACGAAAGCATTGGTACGATGAACAATTACAATGTATCTCTAGCGATATCTATTGAAACTCGTCACGAAAATTATGACACGTATGATGATGAATAGGTTTTATTTCCTCGGCTGTATCGAAAGAGACGGGATGGAATCTGGAATTTCACCCTCCGCCCGTCAAAAGTAAGTAAAAGTTGTGTCTCGCGGCGTGGTATTCAAAAGTTCTGACAGGGTAAAGAATAATACAAAACCACGATGAACTCGTTGGGAACTAATATTTTGTGAAAGTTGGCCTCTCTCGAGTTCAATTAGCGAATAGTTCGATGTTTCTTCTACGGATTTAATATAACTTTTAACTCGATGGTATTTCCCATTTTCGTTTCTTTTCTTTTTTTTTTCATTACATGTATTGTATATTTAAAAGAAAAAAAAACCGATAAAATAAAATTTTCTTCAAAAAGATTTCGCAAGTACAAATATCGAGTATAAAATGCAATAGAAGTTACACGAACGATCGTTTTCGATTCTATGCCCGTCAACAATCCGATTTTGCAACGTCGAACGATACGCTATCGAATTTATTTTTTATACAATTCCCGATTCACCGCGACAAAGTAAATTCTTTCGCCTCGTGTGACGAGAACTCCACGGCACGATTTCATATTCCAACGAAGGAAAGTATTTTGCATAATTTATTTTACTGCAACTTCTTTCCACCTTGCGTCCACCTTCCCTCCTTTCCCCTTCGTGCTCGCTAACCCCACCATTCGTATCGAGCCACGCCTCCATCTTTTGGAATTTGTTTCTTCGCTTTTGTCAACGTTTTCATCACAAATCAAAAGTATCGACACTGATTATACTTTCAGATTTTTCCACCATAATATATAGGTAGGATGAATTTTTAACGAAAATACTAATATTAACGGAGAATTCGGTCTAACTGTTGATCAATGGGGGAAGGAAGGCATTTCGGAAATTAATTTCTGCGGAGCTGCTATCCCAACGGCGAGGGAGTAATTACATCAAATGTCAACAACATTTATGTCGCGGGAAATCAGGTTTGTCTCGGATAAGTTAGGGACAGTTTTAGATCGATTGTCGCGCGGTCGAACGAGCTATCGATTAACTCAAGATAAACCAAAGATTCTTAGTCGCAATGTTAATTAATATCCCAGCGCAGAGGAGAGGGAATACGATTCGAGACATCGATAATTTTGGCATATCTTTCGCAATTAATTCTTCGGTCCCTGTACACGGATAATTAAGCTCGTGATCGAGTGAACTTGATCGAATATGCGATGATGAATGCCACTTATGAATGGCCGGTGGCAGTCGAATCGAACGCGACGAAGATTAATGAACAAGACCAATCTTTACGAGTATGGAAAGAATTTTAAGAAGATACTTTTCTTTCTCACAAAACAGTAACTTGTCAAATCGTATCGTAAAAGAAAACACTCGACATGGATGACTATTTATTAATCCCGACGGTGAATAATTCAACAACCTCTCTAATCGAATGATATCGATTGCAAGATTAGGAGAAAGTTCTCGAGTAAATTTTTTTTTTTTTCTTTCCCCTAGACGCGTAGCACGCGGCGCGAAACAGCTGAGCGACGACGTAATTTATCCATTCGGATCCCCTCGAACGAGCGTTCGTAAGAAAAACAGCAAACTTTTCCGGTGGTGGCACGTGTACGCGCTTGTTGTAAACTTCGCACCGCATAAAAGCATGCAAATTGCAGCTCGCGTGTACGTGCTTGGCGTAAAGCTTCGAGAGAACACTTTATTTTCGCGTTTAACCAACTTCATTCTTGTCTGATCAGCCCCACCGACGTTCGCGATGCCCTGCGAACGAATCGAATCGCTTTGAACGCGCAAACTTCCCGATCGATTTTAAAACGATACTCTTCTTCAACCAGAACTTCTCGCAACCGCTCGACAGGACGAAAAAGAAAAAGAAAAAGAAAAAGAAAAATATATATGTACGTAATCTTGGCAGATTTAACAGGATTAATAAATTTGTATCTCTCTTAGAAGTCGAGGAGAAATATTCTCGACGTCTCCGCGGAGTAGCGTAAACGTTCGTCACTGTCGATTTTTCTTTTTTCCAGTCCGAATCCGGCACGGCGTTAAGAACGAAAACGACGCGGTTTCCAGTTTGCAAGCTCAATGACGAAACGCGTAAACCGTGATTAAATCGGCACGCAACGACCCTGTTCGGTTTACGTCCGGTTCTGGTTGGCTCGGTAATGCGGTTTGTTACTACAATTTGAATAACCATTTGCCAATTTGGCAGAGTTCGTGTCAACCTGTTTCGAACGAGCTCAAGTATTGTTGCTCATTCCGACAATCTTGCTTGACCGCTTTTAAACCACTTTTCAATTTAGATACCGCTCAATAAACTATCTTACCTGAACTACCGGTCTCTAATACTATTCCAAGGCGAGTATAAATGCATCGTACCTGCAACAGAAAATTAAAAAAACAATATTAGTTAAGGGACAACGATACTATCGATACCGAAATTCTAATTTTGAACACAGCAAAGAAACAATATAGCCGAACCAATCTCGAGCGGAAGGAATCCGAAAATGATTACAAAAGAAGCTACGATTGCGGAAGGTGAAACGATTGTCGAGAAAAGGGGCGACTGGTAAAGTGGTGTATCCACGCTATTTTAGTACAGCGGCGCGTGCTCTCGTTTGAGGTCACGTTTGATATTCTAATTGACTCGTTTTACATATTAAAGGACATTCGAGCTACGGAAAAGGAACTTTAATTACGTTGCCAGTTCGCATCGCGCATCGAAGTCCTTAGTGAACTGAAATCAACTTTCCTTCCTCTCTTCTCTTGATTTAATAAATTCAGAACGCTCCAACTCGTCGAAAAAGCCTCCGTCAAATAACATTAAAAAAATTGCGACCATTAGATGTTCCCGTGATATTTCGAGCGTAACAATCTCATTGATCGAACTCATTTCAATCTCGATAGGAGATTACATTAAATTCAGCTCTCCCCTTCGTCGCGCGATCGTTGCAAAGACAAGAAATGCACAGCGCAACTTTTAACGCAATTACAGATTCGTTCTATTTGTTTGGTCTTGTCGAAAGAGAAACCGAAGTCGAGTTAATTAATAAAGTTCGGAAATTGAAGCGAACTGAAAACTTGTCGCTCACGGAAATTCCCAGAATCCCAAAAATCCGCGACGAAATTATTTGGTCGCAAACTTGGTCAAACGGGTTATTCAGTTTTTCAAATATAAAATTTAATTTCAATGCTTCTTCGGATCGAATATTTAGGAATCCAATGATTCGACGATTCGCGGGATCCCACAATTATCTCGTTATTAGATTTCCGTGAGCAATGCATACGCGATATCGTTTATAACCCTTCGAATGTCGGGAAATGTTAGGAAGAAAGGAAGGGAAAATGGCAGTGAATCGAGAATGGTTATTCTCAGCGAACGTCGTATCGCGAAAATTGAGATGAGCGACTTCCATTTCGCTATTGCTCATTCCATCTCTTCAACGGCTGTGTCAAGACACGAAATTCTCGAAATAGACGGCACCACGAGGGAGGGAAACGTGAAACACAGAAACGAAAGGCGAGAGAAAGAGAGTGAAAACGGAAATTCGGCTAAGAGCGATGGACTCTTCAAATCCAATTCGTCATTGGGAAGCTTTATTCGACGTTGTCCGCGTCGTTCGCTTCTAACGAACGCTTTCGGATCTCCAAACACCACGAGTCGTAATATAATTTCGAGCAACTAAAAAGGGAGTCGATTGTTTTTTTCTTCTTTGCTACATTTTATCGTTGAAAACGAAATAGAAGAAATTCTTTCGCCTGAGAATGGAAAATAAAAAAGGAGAAAAAATAAAAGAAAAAGATGAACGTAATATATAGGGAGAAGAGGAAAGGTTCTCGGAGGGATGATTCGATTGGAGTTCAAAGGCTGCCTTCGAAATTAAACGCACGACATACGGAGCGTGGTGGTGTATTATTTAGCCAGCGATTGGTCTGACCAAAATAGTCTATTGCGTTCTTCCAAACCAACTTTCCTGATGACTCTCCGCGTCAAAAGTTAACCAAAACATCGTCAGATATATAAACAACATTTCGACGGATGATATTAAAAGAAATAAAACGCGTTTACAATATTGGACTTATCGGAGACTTTGCGTAAAGTAAACTCAGCAATTACGATAGCTTAGTTGTATAACGTGGAGCACTTCGTGTTAGATAATATAGCTGTTTGATGTATTAATTCAGAGCAATTATAAGGGTTACGCTGCCCTACTGAGCGCAGACTTGCTAACTGCCGAGCACAGTTATTTTGAGATAATTGCATTTTAAAGTTTAATCGCGCTGCTCCCGCTTACCTATGCGGCTACCAAATTTCAGGCCTTCAGTTTCGAGCTTAAAACGAAAATACTGTTATACGTAATTATTAGTTGTATCCGCGTACAATTTCTCTTAATAATATCCGCATCTATTTCTATTTTCGTGTACGGTGACGCATTCTTTCCAGGAACTTGTCCGTTTCTTAGATTTTAGATACTTTGAAAATTCTTGAAAATTGCGCTCGTCCAGGCAATCGTTCGATCTGGTTTCTCTGCGCCAAATTATTTTGCTGTTCTAATACCGGTTTTTCCGTTTCGATCTTAAATTAACCGTTGTCTCGATTTCTTTCAAGTCGAAAGTTGGTCTTTCCTGTTTGGAAAATGTTTGCAGGGCCCGTCTTCGGTGTGCCAAAACTCTGATAACATTTTAAGTGACACGCAACACGCGAGTGATCGATTTTGTGGCAAGTTTCCAAGAAAGTTAATCAAACTTTCGTCTCTTAATACCCGCAGATGCAAATAAACGGCGTGTACCGTGAGTGGTGCCTTTAGATGAGAAAACGCTCTACGATCGAACGACAAAGTGTTAAGAACAGAATTAACGCGTTCCCGCTTCGCGCAGCTTTGAAAGGAGAACTTTTTACCGACCGACGATACATGCTCCTTGCGATCAGAACGCTGACGGAGGAACGTGTTTGCGCTCAAACGCATAAAAGTATGAGAAAAAGGAATAAGAAACGGACGAAGGGAAGAGAGAGCGGAAGAGAACAGACGAGAACGGAAGAGAACGGAAGAGAACGGAAGAGAACGGGAGAGAACGGGAGGAAAGAACAGAGCAGAAAAGAGGAGAACGGAGGAGAGGCGAAAAATATAAAGCAAAATGGACAAACAAACGGGAGACATTCATGGCGAGCATGTACGAGGACAAAATTGAATCTCGGAATGTATTCCATAAATAAATAAAAGGCTTTCGAGTGGCAACAGGGATGACGAGGAGACGGCAATGGACAGAGGAGTGGGAAAGATTATGGTAGGAGAGGATGGGATCGTGCAAGAGAAGGAGAAGTTACACGGTCGTTACGCATTGTGGGTGTATATGCACGTGTTCGCAAACGCGCACGCGTATTTATATCTCTTTCCCCTGTATGAATGAGCAGCGTGAATGTGCGAAAGCTCGTACGTATGTACACGCGAATGGCATGAATAACCAGCGCATAAAGTCCCGTTTACACGTCAAAGAAAAGCCACTCTTCTATTTCTCTCAAGGTAAAAAAGAAACAATGCGTTTGGCACGTGCCATCCGGAACAACGCAAGAGTTCCACCCGCAAAAACATTGCCCGCTTTTCTTCTCCGGCATCTTTTCTTCAATTTTAAACTTACCCGATAGACATGTTTTCAATTTAGATTTTCAATTTAAATATTAAAAAGAAAAAAAAGAAAAAAAAGAAAAAAAGAAAAAAAGAAAAAAAAGAAAAAAAAAATTAATTTTAATTTTAATTTTAATTTTAATTTTAATCTTAATTTTAATTAAAATTTTAATTATCCAAGCGACCCTTAAACCCGTTTCACACTTGGGAACAATGTTCCAATTGAAATCGTACTTACGATTAGTTCAATTTAAAAATGGAGATGACTTACGTTTCGAAGCAAAAGTTTCCGTTTATTCGAGTACCAAAGTACATCTCTAGCCCATCTGAAATTCTTTGAAGTACTCCGCTAACATTTTTAAAATCTCAATATTAAATTATACATCCGCTGAAGATTACAAATATTAAACTTCCTGAATTTTCAACGAGCTTCTTCTCTTTCAATGCAATCTCGTATCGAATCCTTAAACGAGATGTACAACGATGTTCCATTTTAGCAAAAGTTGCAGAGAAATGTTTGTCTTCCTTACAAACTTCCATAAGAGATAAATAATTCCTCTCTGACGCAAATAAACGAAAAATAAATTTGTTAACGTAATGTATGGAATAGCTATCAATTTTTCATTTATATATATATATACATATATATATATATATATATAAAACGTAGCTTGTTAACCGTTTGTATAAAACAATCTTGAACGAGTTGCATATAGTCGAAGGTTTTTGCCGTTTCCTAAATAAATTATTCATGCGTCATTCCGCTTTACCTTCGCCCATTAAATACCGCGAATACTAAATCAAACGGACGTTCATCAGAAAACGACTTAACTGTGTTAAAATACAAGCAACAAAAAACAGAAATCTTTCGTTTAATATTAAAAGAAATTTAGTTCAAAATATTGTCATCCTCTTTTCTTTTTTTCTTTTTTCTCCTCTCTCTTCTCTCCTTTCTTGCTGCTTTTACCTACTTCTAAAGTCTTTAAATATTGATCGGTCCTACATTATAAATACAAAAGAACGTTTTATTCTATTAACCTGCTTTCTTTAAAAAACAACGGAGTTTGCATTTTACGAGCACTTTAAATAACCCAGGACACCTCCGCGCTTTACTATTTCAATCGCCAATTTTTTTTTCTCTCTCTCTCTTTTTCATTTCTTTTTCTTTTCTTTCACTGTACCGAGCGAAATAATATATAAGCAAGTTACAGTAATTCATATCCTACAGGTTAGTTACATTACGTTATTCCCTTATGAGAAAATAAAATCGTGCACTTTATTGCAAAAGTAAATTAAACTCCACCTCCGCAAATACTTTTTATACTTTTCTCCCAAGTTTTCAACTCCTCTAAAAATCCTCGGTAACATTGATCGCGATATAAATTTCAATCGAATACTTTTGTACCCAGCCCGCCGGTTCTCCCTAAAAACTTTTGCTACCAACTGTACGTTTATAACCTAACTCTTACCAGTCCCACGTTTCACAATTTCAAATAATAACAAGACCAAACTTTTTATACCTAACAGCAAGGAACGAATACACGTATACGTACATGAAACGAAGGATCGAGAAGAGACACGAGAAAGCTTGGTTAATCGTATTTACTTCCTACCGGCGTCCATTTACGTGCACGTTCGAGCAAAGAAAATGCGGAGATTACGAGTCGATCGAGTTCTCTAATGGCTGACCGATTCGTCGATCCCAACTCCTGACAATGCGACGCAATGTCTTATGCAAATCGGATTATAATGCAGGAAAGGTAGAGCGCAAACATATTTGCTAGGAAACGAGGCATTTTTGACTATATCGTGCGTTCGTCGACCAAGTTTCGTTTGCGCCCTTTATTAATTCGATTAAAGCTAGGATCGGTTGACCAAAACTTTGAGCCAGCCTCCGCTTCCTCTCCCTTGTCCTCTCTTCCGGCACGATTGTGCGCACGCGCGCAATCTCTCCCTTTTCGCTTCGAGTCTGTTTTCCCCCACCGTTATCGTTAAACCCTTTCATATATTTCCCTTTTACTTTGTTTGCCCCCTTAATCTTTCATTCCACGTGACGTCTAAGCTGAAATCTCGTAAATACGGGCAAACTTAAGGCGAGTTCAAAAGTGCTTTTATACTTGAATGTTGGTTCGTTTTCGAGGCAAAATTTTACGAGTCTCCCTTTACAAATTTATCGACGGTCCGAGTAGCAGCTTTTCAGACACGGATACTGTAATTCTGTAATTCTCTAAATCTTCAACTGCTATTTTCTTTTTTTTTCTTTTTTACGTTCTTGTTTTTTTAAAAAGAGTCGCGTCTTTTATTTTTCTTTTCTTTTTTCGACGACGATCTCAATCTTTCTTGTTTATATATATTTTAACGATTTAAACAAAATCGCGTCGATTGACATTGAATAATCGTAACAATCGATCAACGACGCAGGCCTTTCAATTTAATTCAAAGAACAGATACATCTCAAATATTTCAAACCGATTACATACAGTAGCGTTACAGTCCAATTTAATTTCATAAATTACAGTAATAAATATTCACTGATGTAGTTGTCCGTGGTGCTCGGTGGTCGCGTACTACCAGCAAATATCAGTTAATTACAATTTGCATAATACACTCGAAACTGTTCAATTCTAATTCAGGCTTGCTACGGAATCAGGTGCATTACTCCCATATCTGTTATTATGCCGTAATTTTATTATACCTATATTAAAATCAATACCCCTCGTACGTTGAATATTAAATTCTCTGCATACCGTCGTTTACGTATTTTCAAACAAATCGAACCGAGTTAGACTTTGTATCTAAAAAAACAAAAAGAAAAGATGAACCAAATAAGAGGAGAAAAACAAATCTTATGAAACTCATCCAAGGTGAAAGGAAAAATTGACGCGAACAAAAGGTAAGACGTCACCGCCATTAATCGATCGGTAATCATTCTGTGGAAAATCAAATTTATTACTAGCCGACACCGACGAAAGAAAGAAGAAGAGGGAAGAAAAGAGAAGAAAGAGAAAAGAAAAAGAAGAAAAAGAAGAAGAAGAAGAAAGAAGGGAGAGAAAGTTCTTTCCGTTGGTCGCACAATAGCAAATCTGATTGCGAGAAGATTAGCAGAACGTCCCTCGTTACGAAGCTGCACACTCCGATTTAATTTGATTCAAGCTGTATAAAGTAACGTCGAACAGGGCTAGAGGGCAATGCGGCTTTGCCAAATGCGTCGGTTCGTTGTTCTATAAGATACCGAAATGCACTCACCGCCAGTTGAATCGAGGGTGACAACTGAATGGCCCAATGAACAAACGTATTTTAACCACCTCTCAACGCTTCGATCGATCGATGGAAATGCTATTTCTCTTTCTCTTTCTCTTTCCCTTTCCCTTTCCCTTTCCCTTTCCTTTTCCCTTTACCTCCACACCCGCTCGATTTCAATTGCCCGTATTAATGTCCTTCGTTTCAATTATTCGATAAAATTATGCGAATTACATGCTATTCGTCGATGAAACTGCCGCCTCCTACGAATCAAAGGATTTTCTGCGATTTCAATGGAGTCATACCGAACGTCCTAAAAATGTATGCGACGAGAAATTCATTGTATCGCAATCCTTTTATTTATCCCTTTTTTTCCCTTTATTCATTTCGGTTCGCTTGTTTTCTATTTTGAAAAAAAGGAAAAAAGGAAAAATTCAGAGATACATTGATTTCTCGTCAACCAATACCGAAGATACAGAACTATCGATTCAATTCGTTACAGCTGTATTCAAACATTCGAGCAAACACTCCATACTATCGTTGCCTAGAAATTGAAAGAATATTTTCGAAATTGTTTCCGAAACTTTTTTTTTGTTCGAAACGACTATTCTTTTTTCTTTTCATATTATTTTATTCGATTTTAGTTTTTACTCGGTCACAATTTCTTTCGGGTCTCGCATCCGTATCTTTTCTCTTTTTCATTCGTGTAACGCGTCACGGAATAACAAGTACGACCCTGTAATCTAAATACGACACACACATTGGTCGCATAAACGTGTGCGACCCGATTTATCAAGGATGAAACAGGACTGGCGGCCCGTACACGTGTGCTTGGAAAACTCACGTTCGATCAAGGTAATCTTTGTGCGTTTGTACATCAATTCGTACAATAAACACGATGATAAACAATGATAAAGAATAGAAAGTAAACCGGAGTTAAACGTTTGGTTTGTCGGACAAGCGGGAAAATGTTTCCAGATACTTATAAATACAATTTTCCATGCAACAACATTTTAAACGACCACGCGAAGTTAGACTCGATACTATATTTATCGTAAAGAGTTTTATATTAAACCGCGGCTGTGAGAAAGTGCAACGGGGTACGTGGTTGGAGCGATATAAAATTTTCAATGCGATAATCATCGGGATAATTTCATCGAACACGCGATCAAGGTGCACGAGTTTTCAAACTATTCCTTTCTTCGCGTAAACACCAAGATATTTGGTTTTAATTCGAACGCGTCTCCTCGCTAACAATAATTTCTGGTATACGTATATTCATACGTATACGAATGAATCTAACGAATTATCGATACCCCGTGCTTTTGTTAATTTTACACGGTTCGTAACGTTCGGTACAATTTATTAACAACATTTGCAGTAACGAATATTAAATGTCGCCTGTCACAATTTTAATTAAGATAATTAATCCCCATTCTGGAGCGCTTTTGTTCCCGCTGCAACAAAAACGAACATCTGAAAATGAAATTATTAATCCGATGAAGTGTATTTAATTACGAGATTAAAAGCTATTTCCCGGCGGGGTCAAATCATTAAAAATTCAAATATCACAATCTTAATTAAAAAAAATATATCAAAAGACGTGTTTCGCGCTCGAAAAACGTGCATCGCTTCAATCCTCTATCTTTTATGAAAACAGCTTTTCCCCAACTGCTGCCATTAGTTTCAGCATTCTTTGACCCGTGTATATTTTTCAAATTATTTCCTGTCTATCTCTGTCTCGAAATTAAAAAAAAAAAAAAAAAAAAAAAAAAAAAAAAAAAAAAA
>SMSQ01006745.1:24278-39711 GCA_019453375.1 Ctenoplectra terminalis
AAAAAAAAAAAAAAAAAAAAAAAAAAGAAAACATACGAATTAGTTGGAGAATTAAAAAGCATCAAACTCGACGTAGAAGCGAAAATAAATTCGACTAAATGAAACGGTAGTTTGTACGGTAACGATAATAATTTACATTAATTATACTACCCGGCTAAAGTTTATTTTACGCGTACTATTTACCACGTGTACGTTCTTCGCCAGATTAAATTCGTGAAATTCGAAGTCTTTGCATACCGTTAATTTTATACGTAATATAACTGAACCAACGATACCACAAATCGAACGATTTTTCACATTAACGTTAATGAATGCTTTCAGGGAAATACGTTTTCATGCAAATTAATTTGAAACTCGCGAATATATTTAAAATTATTTCCACCGAAATTACAGTTCATTTCGTTAATGCACGAATTTTAATTCTATCAATTCCCGACAAAACTTTCGAACGAGTTATTTCACCGATGCATCGCTATAGTTATACGCTATCGAATAACTTTCCGGGGGACGATATTTCAATTCAAACGTCATTCTCGATTCACCTCGAGGAAGTAATAAGAAGGCAAGAAACAGTTTTTCAATTCGGGGTAGGAAGGGAAGAAGTACATAGTCATAACGCCACCGAACGTCACGACACACACCCGCCATGATTCTGATTCTTCGACATCCTCAAACACGTCAAAGGGAAACCGGGGAACCATTCAATTTCCGATATCTTAAGGCACGATATAAGAATCCGGATCTCGATGCATTATGGTCTATCGTTGATTTCTCTTCTCAGGGAAACCAAGAACGAAAATCATGACCCCGTTATTCCATCGAATATTTATTCGTCGAGAAGAGAAGAGAGGAAGGGAGGGGAAGGGAGGAAGAGAAAAATGGTAGAAAAATTCCAACAACTTTGTACTTCGGTTATAGAAATTTCGTTGCAAAAGCAAGGGACAGTGGCAAAGGGATGGGGAACGGAGAACATGGACAAATCGTTGCATAATGGTCAAAAGAAATCGCGAAGGGATATAGGTTTGTAGTTGAAAAGAGAAGTACGCGAGCTTTCGAGAACTTGGAAGTCGCGGGTGGTTACTATAGCAACGCGGAAGCTGATAAAATATTGTCTGGGGACTGCGACCAAGAGATGGGACAAGCAAAGGTGGAAGAGAAGAAAAGGGAGGGACGAAGCAAAACAGAGAAACAGAATGAAAAGAGCGGAGAAGGAGGAAGAGAAGGTGGTAAAGCAAGAGTTAGAGGAGAACAGAGGGTGAAACAGGAGGGAGTGCGAAAGAAGAGTAAAAGAGAATACAGGGGAAAACAGAGGAGTCAAAAAAGAAAAAAAAAAGAAAAAAAAAAGAAAAAAAAAAGAAAAAACGCAATAGAGAGAGGGCAGAAAGTTTTATAGAAGAAGGAAAAAGTTACGCGAAGTATTTATGCAGCCACAAAATATGTACACCTCGTCTAGACACATGCGTGGCGTAATAAAAAATTTTACAAGCTAATTTTACCGTAATAGGTTCGTTTTTTCTTTTTTTTTTTCTTTTTTTTTTCTTTACTTTAAATTCTACAAAATTATCTATCCGTTCGATTTTAATTGAAAAGAACGATAGAGGGTAACCGTTTTTAAAGCAAGTATTTAAAAATTAAAAAATATTTTCACAGTTACCGGCGAGCCAGTGTTGTAGTACGTCAACTATATCCAGGTTGATACACTATGCAAACATTTACTTACGCTTCCGTTGATGAAAATTTAATATCTACTCAAGCCCGAACTATAACAATGTACTCTAATAATATTTCGTGAATTCATTTCTTGGCCGGAATGCGCACGTTCCACGGGCGGTGGACAATAGTTAAACCGTTTCGTTAAACTAAGGTATTTAAGTGGAAACCCCGGGTCACAGGGAAAATAGTGAAATTACTCGTAAGGCAACGTTACACGAGGCATCCTGAAAACGGAAATTAAGCCTTACAGGGGCATTAGAGTTGCCAAGTTATTTTATGTCGGACCATTTTGTATGTTTATCACAAGCCACCTCGCGAAACGACAAGTAAATCTTCGACTTAATGAAAATCGTTGGTTATTTTCGGTTTATAAAAATAAATCGATTCCGAGATAATTACGGGTTATGAAATGAAACGTAGCTATCTCCGGTTCCACGATGTGGCGCCGCGAAGAGAAATTACACTTTATACACAGGGTTTCTTTTTACTGTATAATTTGCTTCGTTCAAAGATATTTTAATGTTATAAATAATTAATTGCAATTAATTCTAACGAATAGCAAGTAGAGGGTACGTTGAGGATTAAAAATATTAAGTCATAAAATTATTCGATTAATAATTAATTACCTAATTATAAATTTTATATTTCAATTATTTTATTATAATTCATTAATGCGACTTTAATAACGGTTATAACGGTCGATGTTGATGTCAGAGATAAAATTTTAATGCTTCGTTTAAAAACGTTCCCCCGAACGTTCCGGTGTACGTATAGGAGCTAAATCAATATCCATTGTACGTACATGTAAGTCGCAAAAATAGTGGAAAAAGCGAAAAAAAAACGAAAAAAAAAACAGAAAAAAAACAGAAAAAAGAAAAATAAAAAGAATGAAAACCCGCGAATAAGAAATATTTATAGTTTTTAATCGTAGAATCGGTGTTAAAAATGAGTAATTTAAAAAAGAAAAAGTAAAAAAAAAGAGACAGTAACTCTGATTCAACTACGATCCGCATCGTGTAATATTGCCTTTTTTCGTACATTTAATATCTGTTTCATTATCTCATAAACTCAGGCGGCCATTTTGCTATACACATGCACGCATCTAGAAATTGATGGGACAAAAATTTTTCGTTCCAACAAACAGCAGGATATTCCAGTCACGTTCGGCGACAAATCTTTTTCTTCCTATTTGAAACGATCTTGATTTTAAGAGGCACAGGTCGTGTGAAATGTGTATTTTCAGTTTCTCCTCTGGTAAAGGAAGTATACGATGGGCAGAGCATAGCATACTCTTGCCACTTACCGACCGGTGAAATATTAAACGCGACGTAACATTAAAATAGAATAACGTTCTTTCCTTTCTTTAATTTTTTACACGTACGATAATATCTTTGTACGAACGCGATCGTTGATATTTAAAAGTAATTTTTTGCTCGAAACAAAAATAGTAAAAAATTTATACCATAAAACGAGGCAAGCGATAAAAATCTTTCTCCGAATTAAATTGATTAAAATTTTTTTCATTCCATGGCCTCCAATTTCAAGCGAACCAGTAACGAACGTTTACATAAAATTATATATGCGTCTACGCAACAACAATAATTATACGATTAATAATTAATTAATAATTAATTAATTATTAATCGACGAACGATGCGAATAACGTTAACCCATCGCCTAACAAGCATATGTAACGATCATCGATCAAATACGATTGCTTTTGAATCGATATAATATTCAAATAATTGCCAAAAAATTCTTTAACATTTCCCCGCTGAAATATCAATCGAAGTTTAACTTAAATTTCTCGATAGCTCCGATTGTTTCCTGAATTTTGCAAAACGCGTACACGTTTGCGTATACGTAACGCTTAACATCAATTAACCCCATAATAAATGCGAACAGAACTGAAAAGCAGGTTTTACGACTAGTGGCTTTCCGTGTGAATGCATCCTAACACGTGGGTATAGCGAGTGAGGAGAGACAAAACAAGTGAACGAGCTCTAGACGTGGCAACGACCGGATACGCTCGCTCGACCGTTCTCCGTCTTCTGCCCCTTTCCTTTCTCCCTCTCCTTCTCACCGTAACGTCCACCTATCGCTCTGCCTCTCTCTTACCAGCGGCCATCTTCCTCTCGACTTCCCCTCGATCGGTTTTTCTCGCTCGCACGCTTATAGTCTTAAGTATGCACGAACGAGAGGGGCAGCGAGCACGAAAAAGCCGAGGTAGTTATTATTTAGGGCCAGTTGTCATTGACGGAGACAATAAATTGACAAAAATAACGAGTTGGAGGGGAGGGAATTTATAATGTCCGACCAGGTCGGTCAGGTAGTTAGCCACTTACGTGTGACTTGATACGATGTCGAATTGAATGCGCACGATCGCTCCCACTCGTGTTTTTTTTTATTTTTTTTTTTTTTCATACACCGTACGGATATTGAATTCATTACTTTTAATATCTCTTATTACGATTCGACTGTATTTTTCCTTTTATATATATTTTTTTCTTCTTTTTCTTTTTTTTGGTACACGCCGCGCTTCGCGGATATACCTTTTTCGTGGTATTACTTATTTCTAGAAAACTCGTTCCGCGTTTTACGAACTTTTTTACGAGGCGCGTTATAATAATAGTAATAATGATGATAATAATAAGAGCAAGGATGGCGAATCGAGTAATAACAGAATCTAACTTTACTGCAAATTACGAATCGTGCGCGAATAAATTGTTCGAGAGCTGGAATAGTTTCGGATACTGAATCTATCGAATAATATACTGTATTTTCAAGAATCACCGTCGAAGTATTATTCGAACGAAAGTTTATTTGCGCGACGTTGAATATTGTTGGTCTGCCTCTTTATATGCAAAAAAGGAATATCCCCTATTATTTAAAAGTGCGACCTCTTTCTCATTGTACGTAAATACCATTGCAACGAACGGTACGCGAAATTTTGCCTTCTGAAGTGGAGTTAGGTTGTTTCGGTACTCATCGATTTTATGCAAAGTTATTTGCTTGGCCTATTTCTCAAAGAAGACCAGCTAAAGAACGCATTGAAATAGCCAACCTTTTTTTTTTCCCTCTTCTTTTTGATACACAACTAAAGTGAAAACAGGAAATTGTTTTATTAAAATTTTATCGAAAATTACGATCGAACGGAAACTTAAAATACACGCAACGACACTTTTCTTTGTCCAATGGGCAAAATTGATTAACAGGTTTTTGCTTGGATCCTTGGAATGGGCGATAAAATTGTTTCAAAGATACCGGTAATGCTGAAAACGATATTATTTCCCTCTTTCTATCGGTTTGTCACTTTTCGCGGCGGCTGAACACTCTTTAAATTCATCACTCATTCATTCCTATTTTATTCGATGGAACGAATACAGAGCTCGGCAGCTGGCGCGACTCCAATTCACTCTTATCTATCAGTCGCAGAATAATATTGGGAGGCATCGCGGACGTCGAATTAATTTCGTTGAAAATAAATGCCACAACCGGCTACAATGTTTCGGCTAACGATAAAAGAAACATCAACTATTGCCAAAGATTTTTTTTTTTTAGGACTCGACACGCGGTTATAATTAGGCACGACGATATCTTCTTGCTTTACTCTCAACTATTCGTGTGTTTCGACACGAACACGATTCGCAACAATTGACCCCGCAGCAATTTTCAGCCTAATCGAACACGCTCACGCGAGATATCTCGAGGTTTGGTAATGCATTTGATAACGGATAGCATGATTGATTTGTATTTACATTAGGCTTTAATGTAATATGTTTCTAATTTAATGGAGGTCTGCCGTATTTAGATCTACTCGGTGCAGAATATGTTTGAATAAGCAATAGCGGCGCACCGCGTAATAAAATTCAATTAGCGGGGAAACAATTTTATTTTTGAAAAGGGCCAATGGATTTTAATGTACAATTAAAATTCAAGTCCGCGTCCCGGGCGTCTGTAAATTTGTAATAAAGCTGTATAATTGAGAACAGAGAGTTGCATAATGAAGTTGCACCGTATTTCGGGTGCACTATTACATTAAACGCGGAATATTGCGTTGAATACATAAATTTTCCATTAGCTACCGCTTCGGGAAAAATCGTTTCCAAGTAAACTCGTTAAATAATATATTTTCCATTACGATAATATTTATTTTTATTTTCCTCTTTTTATCCCGTGTAAATATTTCTCGGAACGTAAAAATAATTTTCGCAATTTCATTAGCCAGCGGCCAGTATTTTTAATATTCTTAATTAAGGCTTTAATTAAATGGATCACGATTCAACTATTACCACAATTTTTGTGAACTTTAATTAAATTTCAAATTTAGCTCTTACGTTATTTTCACAAACACTCTATTTGAATACAACGCTCGTCTGTTTTAAATAACTAATTAAACGATAAACATAATTTCGTAAGAAAAGAAAAAAAAGGAAAAAAAAGGAAAAAAAAGGAAAAATAAAGTGGAAGAAAAAGTGTGATATTTGAAAATTTAAAAAGAGAAAAATCTTGGGAAAAAAAATTTAATTTTCCACAAATGTAGTACACGAGATGAAATTTTTAAACGTGATTGCCAACGACTCCTCGCGAAGCGCGTTTTGTGTAAATTGGCGACGTTCGAGTTTCAGGTACAAATATTTAAATGAAACACGTGTTCAAATTCACGCTGCACATACAAAACAGATGCCCCGCGTCGTCGTCGCCCCTCTCGCATTCCCGCCGCCGTAAGGCCAATGGTGGGAGAGACACGAATGCATTATGCAGTATATAGTTATACATATTTAGTTATACTCTGAGTTGCGAGTTTTCAAGCAATTTAGTCATGCAAAGGCTGAATCAGTTCGTATATTATTCGAATTGAAAAATATTGTAAACCGTTGCTTTCGTATAATATACCTAAAAGCGTTCTGCTTCGAGTGTTTGCATTGGCGTAGGACGAGGTAATTGAATTTTTAATGAATCATTTATTAAAAGTTGTGTACACAGGGAAAAATAGAACGAATAATAACTTTAAAGTCACGATCGTAAGGAAATATCAACGATATTATAAATAAATACAAATTATTTTTCTTTTTTTCTCCTACAAACTTTTATCTAAATTTAATTCCTGAGAAAATGCAAATATACTTCGTGATTCAATATCGCGTTTCAATTGAAAATGGTTATTTATAATTAGCGAGTTGGTAGATTAAAGTTAGCACAAGGATTACTAGTATTAACTGTGTAATTTCTATCTTCGAGTGAGTAATAATAACATTTCAGCCGGAGATTTATTTTACGACCCGCTCTGTAGAGACCGTAATGCAGATATTGATCTGCCCGGCGTTTAATGTCACTCACAATGTTATTCCGACTAAAACATATAGCCGGTGGAATTTCAATATTTAACGTGTATACCTCAAACTATTTTTAAATCGGCCAACAAATTGAACGAAATCCCGTCAATAACCAGCGACCGATGAAAAACAAAGTACACGAATTATTAACGCGTTATAAATTAGAACGCGTCGTAAAATCGTTCTCTCTTTCCAATCGATTTGGATCGAACGATCGATAGTGACAATAAGTCCAATGTATGGCCAATATTCGAGACACTCGGGAGAAAAAAAAAAGAAAAAAGAAAAAAGAAAAAAAAATCATTCGACCAAATTTACGCTTCGAATAGGCGAGTAATATTTCACTTTAGTCTGTACAAGAAACCGTGAATGGAGGTACGCTAAATTAAAGCCAAGCATCGCGGCTTTTAATTAGAAGCTTAAGACCGTGGGTTAAGATCGTGTGGCTTCTCTGTAAATTTATGAAACTTACATATGCCTGCATAGGCGCTGTGTATCTGTACACGTATTCAGTAGCTCTCAACCGATGAAAATACTGATTTCTGTCTTCTTTTTTTTTTTCATTTTTATTTTTCAATAAAGGTATATCGACTGAAATCAATTTGCAAAGTCTTTGTCGAGTAGACGGGAAAAAAAAAAAAAAAAAAATTACTGCAATTCCATTCATCAATTTCATTCGCATCGATATACACGTTGATTGGTAATATTTTTGAAAACGTAGAAAATAAAAAGACGGACCGAACGCGGCGTGCCGACGCATGGATCGGAAATAGAGTTTTTTAGTTATAATTATTTATATTTTTAATGATAAAAATTATACAGATCGTATCTACGGTCGGTACGAAAGCAAACTAGACTCATCAGTTACCGATAGAGAATCAGGTACAAGAGAGGTAAACAGAAAGACAAACAACAATTGCCCCTGGGCTCGTATTTTTTAACAATGCGACAGGTTTTTGAACATCGGAATCATATTTCGCGAGAAAATAAATCACGAACTTTATATTTGCGCTTTGCGTATAAAAAAATGAATGCGTTATATTTTAGTTGTTTGAAATACAACGATTTCTATATTATTATTATTTATTTTTTTTTTTTTTCGAGAATAAAACAAAAAAAGCTTCGAAGGAGATGAAAATAATATAGGTCACTGGTTCGATATTAATTAACATTGTGCGAGTATGTTTTTATTCCCGTCGCGAATTAAATATTACTTTTTAACGATACACTTTCAATGTTGTAACAAATAATTGAAGAAAGTAGACGAACGATCGACCGTGTAGATTTCACCTATGAATCGAAAGTTTCCAGAAGACTGACCGATTAGTTGGCGGATAGTTTAATTGCGTAAAAACAGCGACGAGTGTCTTAACCTCGATAATTGTGCTACGAACAGATTTCGAAAAATATTTCGCCTCTCGAAGATCCGTTGACACTGGCTCGCTGTACATACGTGAATTGGCATGTACTTGGAGCACGTATATAATAAAGCGATCTACTATTCCTTTCTCCAGTAACACGAGAGTACGGTACGTAAGTTATCGTCACGATAAATCAACAATCGTCAATCGGGTTTGTACCACGGTGGTCCGTAATTTATTGAACGACGCATCTTCGATTCTCGATATTCAAATTACATCGGTCGGTTCTTTTTTAATCGTTCGATATCGTTCCAACCGCACGATTATCATAATGTTACAAGCGTTCTTTAACGCCGTTCTTTAGCCCCAAAAAATTACGCATCGCTAATTCAATTACGTTAACACCTAGAACCACCAAAGAGGTCAGAATTACCGATTCGTGATTTCCCTTTTTCAGGTACATTTTTTTGAGAATTTTCTATAATTTGTCTCCCTTGCGTTATACATTTTTTTACACACCTTTTATTCTTATTCGTTTAATACAAAAAAAAAAAAAAAGGAAAGAAGATAAAGCGCATTTTAATCGTTGGTAGGTGTATAAACAATGGTTGAAACCGGAAGTGGAAGACCGAAAAACTGGTCACGACCGGTGGAACCAATTATTGAATAAACAATAAAGCACCGATCGTCTGTAATACTTCATCCTGTCTATAAAATCCATATCTCTGTAATTTAAGGCAGAGTATCAACAGAAATCCCAAAGTAATTTTCTCCAGCGAATTCCCCCCCGCAGTGGCCCCCGCCTTAAAGGAGATACCATCGACAGTGAAAGATTCCAATATTCCTGCGCACGCAACGCCGTTTACAGAGCTTTTTGTGCAAGTCGTTCACCGAGTGTACGCTATCGTCGTGTACGCGTTCTGTTGTTGCGCGTAATGCACACATGGACGCGTGCACACATGCTCTCCTAGCCGAGGGAGAGACCGAGCCACCGCATGGATGCCAGAAAGTGGAGGACGGAAAGTAAACGGCAGAGAGCGATAGCGCGAGCTGGTAAATTAAAGAGGAAGGGAAACGAGTAGACGAAAAGAGCGAAAGAGTGGTACACCGAAATCTATGAGCGCGAGAAAGACCGATCGTGGGACGAGGAAGGAGTACGGATCGAACGAAGACAACGAAGACAGCGAAGACAACGAAGACAACGAAGACAACGAAGACAACGAAGACAACTAGGAACAGAGTAAAGGGTTAGAGATAATAAAGAGAGAGATAAAGGAAGAAAAGCTAGCGCGAGGAAATAGAGAAAAGGAGATGTGAAAATAAACAGGTAAAGAAGGGTAAAGGAGGATAAAGCGAATGATAGAAGGATGGAGCGAAGGATAGAAGGAGAGAGAAGAGAAGCGTCGCGGAGGATAGCGAAAGATACAAGAAGACGCGAAAAGAGTAAAAAAGACAAATAGACGGGAATCTGAACAAAGTGGGGAGATGGTAAGAGAAGAAAAAGACGGAGAAACGGAGAGCAACACTGATCGTGAGCAACGTGGCGCGCGGGCGCGCGTGTATAAAGCACTAAACCCGTTTAACTGTGTGAACGATAATTGGCACATGAATCATGCATTCGGTTGTAGCGTGTCACTCGGTGTACGTTCCACTCAGGCAACTTTTCGAGTGCACGCATGCACGCACCGCGTTGTTATTATGCATACAACGCAAAATAATTATCGTAAACGCGAATCAAGCTGCACGCTATTTGCATTTTCCCCGCTAATAACGAACTCGTGGAACGTTATTAGCCTGTCGAGAAGTCACCCGAAAATTTTCCCCGAAACTCTACTTATCTAACCTTTCGGCTCTCTTTTCCTTCGGAATAGAAGCAGTTCGATGTAAAAATAAAAGGATAAAAAGTTTGCAACAAATTGAGGATAAATCGTACCCCTAATGATGCTCATCTTCCGCGATTATCGTTTCAAGGTTAATCTCGTTTCGTTGAAAAAATATAAAACGGAGATAAATGTAGATCGTGTAGAAAGATTAGAAATAATGTTGCTTGTACAGTCGGTAATTTCATCGAGGAAAAAGACCGTTCTGATTCATTTAAGATAAGAATTGTGGAGAAAAAATTTTTCGCGCAACGATGCGTCGTTAATATATCTGATTGAATAACATCCGCGATCGAATTCAGACCACGTAGATCAGAGGAAGGGATACGTATACGATGAGTAACAATGAGATATAGATTTCAATGGTGCCTTAACGATCTGCATCGTCGTGCGCAAACCTGTTTATCGAGTTCACTGTAGGCATTGGGAATATCGACGATGCTATCGGGGGCTCCTGCGGACATCGAGCGACCAGATTTCCAGCTGTCATTAAAAGATCTTCCTGTCTTTTATGTTCTCTCCCCATTAAGCCTGTACTTTGTATGCTGATTCAAATTTCCACGAGTCAATTCGCTATGACTTTACAATTTTACCAGCTCCTAACGTAAACCACGCTTGTCGCGTCTTCTCCGTAGACTTTGCCACGGTCTAGACGCGACCATTTTCTCCCCTGTTCCGTAAATACGATATTCTTTTAAACACTCGATATCAAATAACGATACAAATAATGTTTCCCGTAATTTCCTCTGTTCTTATTTATTATCTACAGCCTCTGCGCTTGAATCATCGTAACAACGCCTATGTGACAGAACGAATTTCTATGGACTTAATTACACGTTTTCAACGGAGCTGCATTACGTGTAATTATAAGCCCGAATACGTCTGCGCTTGACGCGAATCTCGAAAACACGTGCAGAAAATCCATAGGAATATCTACCGGATGACCGGACGATGGAACACGAGGCCGACACACGGTGAAAGGGACGATTTAACAATAATTATGTATCCGCCGTTCGAAAACGATAACACCGAAGTGCACTCAGGAGTCGGGGATAGAGGGTAGAGGCAAAACTATAAGTCGAAACGCGATTTAAGCATCGCGTAAATGGATGGTAATCGTTCCAATGAAGGGACACTGTGTCCCGGAGCGTATTCCTGATCGGGCAAATATTGAATGTACAGGCCGGACTATTATTTGTTTTATCCAATGTCCCAACGAATTTGTATTGTAGTGGCGCCGAACAAGTGCACGTGCACTTCTCTGCAGCCGCGTGCGTGACACGTACCTATGCATATGTCAAATACAGGCCTACGAAAGAGTCGGTCGGACGCTTTTACAACCCTACCACCACCCTCTTCCATCCTCTTCCATCCTTTTTCCATCCTTTTTCCATCCTTTTTCCATCCTTTTTCCATCCTTTTTCCACCCTTTTTCCACCCTTTTTTCACCCTTTTTTCACCCTTTTTCAACCCTCGAACCCCAAAAACTTTGAAACCTCTGATACCCAACTGTCGCTAAACGTATCGTTCGTTGGACTGCGCGATCGATGAATGATAATTGATGGGATCGAACAGTTTGCTTCGAGACTTTATATAATTTAACGAACAAGGTTTCGAAGGGGCCGCGCGATCTTTTTCGTTTCTCGAAAGCGACAAGCGTGCAGCCCAAAAACGTGTAAAATAGTTACAAAAGTTTGACGCGTTCCTTCTTAATTTATAGCGATCGTAAAACCACGGAGAAATTAAAACATTTATTTCACGACACGCCCGTAACATTGGCCTGCGGTTCTTGTCACCGTTGCTCGTCAGGGGAGGGAAAAAAAATCAGGAAGCTCCTCGGATTCGAGATTTTTGACGTTATAAAAATGTCCCAAGGAATTTATGCGGTATTAACGATGCTTTCACGAGCGTGTTCTCTCCCGCGGCTTGTCGCTGGAAGCACCGATACGTTGATACTACCGAATTACCAACACTACAACCACGAATTACCTACACTGGCTACGCGAATTACCCGCACTGGCCGGCCATTATTCCGATAACCAATCAATAGGGTGCACGTACAGAAGCCTCGGGCTTCTAACGAATCGTTAAAACTAATTTCGTTGATGTGCCGCCTGTAGATAGCTGTTTATATGCGCGCTTTACAGTGGTTGAATAGAGCTGGTTTATGTGGAATCAAGAATAGCTTATAGTTTGTTATGTATTCTGCGAGTGGATGAATCGAGTGTTGGAGGATTAATCTACCAGTTACTATATTCGATGTCCTTAATACCTCTAGCAGCTTAAGCGCATTTCGTGCTTCGACGTGTCCGATGATACCGTTCCTTACATCCTTAATATTATTAATATCTTTCTTATATACGCATATATGTGTATACATTTATAGGGATAATATATTTCGATATTGTTGCGCGCTTAAAGATGGTTCGCGAAGAAAGAAAAAAAATGTTTAATTCGCGGATTTAAAACGTTAACGTTATTGGGTTTAAAAATATGGAAGCGATTAAAGGTTTTGGAAGCTAAAACGATCTGCTTTACGACTCTCTACTTAAATACGATAACAAGGTAATCTCACCCGATAAATTGTGGATCATCGAAAGCATCGGATGGAAGTAAATCTCTCTTACTTGAAACACGCGAAACGGAATGATTATTAAATCTAGAGTCACAGATAAAGAGCGAAGAAAATAAAAGAAACAGAGGGATGAATTTATTTCCAATGGGTAGATAATTTGGGATACCATCAAAACTTGTCGCGTATTCGATGAAATCCTTTCCAACGTACGACCCGTTAATCTCCTTGTCGCTTTTCAGTTTTTACCTTTGCCGGCATAATAAATTCCACGCTATTTAATCACCGGTCCTCGGAAAAATGTAATAATAACGAACCCGCCCAGTAATAACACAGGGGACATCTTCTCCCTCCCGTCGCGTCTATATTTTTGTCAAACTGACACTGCTGAACCGGCTTAATTTCAGTTCACCGNAAAGGTTTTGGAAGCTAAAACGATCTGCTTTACGACTCTCTACTTAAATACGATAACAAGGTAATCTCACCCGATAAATTGTGGATCATCGAAAGCATCGGATGGAAGTAAATCTCTCTTACTTGAAACACGCGAAACGGAATGATTATTAAATCTAGAGTCACAGATAAAGAGCGAAGAAAATAAAAGAAACAGAGGGATGAATTTATTTCCAATGGGTAGATAATTTGGGATACCATCAAAACTTGTCGCGTATTCGATGAAATCCTTTCCAACGTACGACCCGTTAATCTCCTTGTCGCTTTTCAGTTTTTACCTTTGCCGGCATAATAAATTCCACGCTATTTAATCACCGGTCCTCGGAAAAATGTAATAATAACGAACCCGCCCAGTAATAACACAGGGGACATCTTCTCCCTCCCGTCGCGTCTATATTTTTGTCAAACTGACACTGCTGAACCGGCTTAATTTCAGTTCACCGCGACAATGTATGCATATATTCATGCGCGCGTGTATTTGCACCGTTCAACATTGACCGGCCGGCTTCGGTCAATTGTTTCCCAGTGACGTTGATCCCTGAAACCGGTGTGGCACAGGTAGAACTCCGTTCTCGACTCGGAGAAACTTTCGACCGGATCCTCGAGCAATATTTGTGTCCCCGCAACACGGTTCGAACCCCTTCAATTTGTCACGACTTGTCAAATTTTTTCGTTTACATCGCCGCCGAAGATCCGATTTTAGAGACCGCGAACACAGCGAGCAGCGAAACGCGACGCGGAAAAGAGGAACGGGTCGTTAAAATCACGAAGGATCCCTCGTACCGTTTACTCCCGCTCTCCCTGAAAACTGAAACAGACCGCGAAGGGATTTACCGACGACTCGCCGCGGCCAGGATCTTTTAATTAGCCTCCAATAATTGTAACGACTCGTGAAATTATGTAACGTTTGATTAACGACGCGTCGATTTCGAGCCATGGAGCACCGATTCGCTCGATGAATGACTCATTGTCGACACTTTTCGTTTTGCTTACCGTTTAACCTTTAACGAACCACTCCTAGGGATTTTCTTTGACCCCCGGGTTCTCCAATCCGAGCGTCGGTGCTTTGAAATGTTCGCTAGGAAAGTAATCGAGCGCCTACTTTTAGCACAATTTACGTACTCGATTCTTTTTTTTCATTTACCATCCAGCACGCTTTTTCAACATTGCTTTCCTTTTTTTTTTTTTTTTTATACACTGTCCCCGACATGTGAAGATTACCTTCCTGACACAGAAGAGTCTGACGAATGCGTGCACGTATACGTGTCTGTGTGTGTACGTATTGTTGAACCACGGGGAAAATAAAAAGCGCAAAAAAAAAGGAAAAAAAAAATAAAAAGCAGGGCTCGTACGAGGGAGACGCAAACGCGGAGAGGGAAAAGGACACCATCTGTTACCGGCAATGAAATATATCCGTGTCAAAAAAAGATGAGAAAAAAGAAGGAGCGAAATGGTCGAGAATGTATAGAAATGTACGAGACCGAGAAAAAAAAGAAAAAAAACTAGCCAATAAAAAGGGAGGAAAAAAGGCGTAAGTTGCAGAGATTAGCGAGGCTCGAACAGCCAGAGGAATTAACCCATTAAGAAAAGGAGGGTAATTGAAAAATATACGCTTTCAAGCAAATTGTACCACTCGGTGCGCGTGAAAGCGGAGATGATATTACCAACATTTTGTTAATTCTTAGTCTATCTAATTTAAAATCAATCTAATTGTGCGAAATTTCTTTCTTTCTTTCTTTCTTTTTTTTTTTTTTTTTTTTCGTACGTGTTTCAACTCGCGAACGAACACGCAACGGATCGACAATCGAGTTTAATAAGACACATTTGGATCCATCGTGGAAAATACAATTGATCGCTCTACCGGTCGCGATAAATTCGTTAACGCGGCACAAAAAGTCACGGTCGCGTCGATGCAATTTCACGCTGATGCGTCTCGCCTGCCTCCATTATCGTTATTGATAATACAACATTAATTCTAATTATTTGCACGCATTTCGATCGATCGTGATTTCGAATCGGTACGAAACGACACGCGCGAAACAGGCGTCGATCGATTAACAACCTTTTGGTGCTCGTCGATGAACCGAGTTCATGTAGAACGTTACTTTTTTTTTTTTT
>SMSQ01006755.1:2788-17152 GCA_019453375.1 Ctenoplectra terminalis
CTGCTCTCTTGCCACACAATCTCTCGCGCCCCGAACATTCACTCGCTTAAACGTACATCCCTCAATCGCTCTATCTTTTTTCCACATATATTCCTTTTTCACTCGCACTCAAAATCTTCGCATTCATCCCTTCCAATCACGCAGTCACGTAGACTTCATTCTCACGGCCCAGTTTCTCTGTTTCAAACATACACTTGACATAACTCAGCCACTCTTCGCTAGCATTCTTTCGACCACCCAAGATTCGTCCACGGTCACACTTTTCCAAACATACCCGGATCATTCTCACTCGCAACCATAAATACATTCACACCACCACTTGAGAGGCCCATCTACTGGCGCCGTCCCGTCGCAGGTAGTGCCTGACTCTTACACGGGTATGTTTGGAAAAGTGTGACCGTGGACGAGTCTTGGGTGGTCGTAAGAGTGTTAGCGAAGAGTGTCTGGGTTATGTCTAGGATATGTTTGGGACTGAGAAACTGGGCCGTGAGAATGAAGTCTACGTGACTGCGTGATTGGAAGGGATGGATGCGAAGATTTTGAGTGCGAGTGAAAAAGGGATGTTTGTGGAAAAAAGATAGAGCGATTGAGGGATGTGTATTTAAGTGAGTGAATGTTCGGGGCGCGAGGATTTTGTTGTAAGAGTGTCGCAAGGGAAGAGAGTAGCGAGGAGAGCCGTATATCGATTAAGAGTAATATTTGAACTTCAGTAATTGATATTAATAAACCAAATAATTCCTACGCGCCAGAGTTCGATTATTCTGACAAAGACTTCCGAAAAGTGTTAGTGTCTTCCGTTCTTCCGTTCCTTCCGTTTTTACTTCCGTTTGACTCTCCCTGTTTGTCTCTCCATTTTACCCTTACAATAGAGTTTTTATTTAAATATACAGTTTGTAAAAGTTTAATTATTATGAATAAGGTTTAGGTGGGCGACTATGACGCGCATAAATATATAATCACACCAATTCTCTAACTACACAACAACACACTCGCTCGACGCTCTGTTCAACACTACTCTACGCTCTCTCAAAAATCTAACCTGCTCGACTTCTTTTCCACACTCTGCTCTTTTTCCATAACGGAAAACCCTCGCAAGTCTCTTCTTTTTCCTCCTTCGCACTCCTATAACTTTGATCACACATCGACCCATCGTCCGTCCGTTGGGTCTGGTCTTCGTCCGTTAACGCTTTCTATTGCCCTCCTTAAAACTACGACACTACAATAGCTTTTGCTCGTTGCTAATTTATGTCCAAAGTTTATTCATTTTATAAGAATATATAAAATACATTTCGGTTTTTGATGGAACAAAAGAGGTTGTTCTATTCTATCTTGACATATCGAGAACGGATTATGAAATTTTTCGTGTTTAGTACTCCCACCGTCGGGAAATATGGTATACATTTCGCGATTTTTGTTGTCCGGAAATATAGTATACATTTGGAAAAAAAATACGATAAAACTAAAAATTAACACGACAAGTATATTATATTAACTTTTTTAGAAACTATAATTAAAAAAGAATAATTTTGTTACAATACTCCCTAAATTTAATTAAAATATGATTTGGATTTATTGTACGCTTCTTTGGAACATAAATATTTTCCAGCTAGTCACCGTGTTTTAACTTGTTCTCTTTCACGTGCTGAAATCATTTTTCTAAGATACCATCACGTTGTTCCGTGGTCAATTGTTTATATTTGGAATCTCTTCTTTGTAAGTTTATCAATTCTTCTTCGGAATTTTCCATATTGATTTTGCAGCGGTACCAATTTTATTTATCATAAAAAGAACTGATCTTTGATCGTTAAGTTTTAAACCAAGAAGAACATGACACGTGTCAATTATATTAGGTTATATTACTTTTAATATATACTATAATAATATAACGAATGTTGTCATTTGTTTTCTATATTCACGATAATCTACGATTTTTTTTTAAATGTATACCATATTTCTGGACGGAGGGAGTATTTCGGATCTTGATAAAGTGAAAATAGCAAACGACGATGTATGAACGGTTACTTTTAAAAAGTCATCCGTTCGGTTTAAACTTTAAATTAAGAGCTATGTTTAGAATACAATTTATTTTCCAAAGTACGTGAACAAGAATTTATTCGATGGTACCTCTGTTCCCTAGTAAGTTTTACAAAAACAAGCTCCCGTCGTCAATCTGTTAAGAAACAAAGTAATCGTAATACTATAAATTTTATATTACGTTAGTAACAAAAAGAATAAACCAATATATTCTCAAATCGAAATTATATGAATACAAAGATTGCACGTAATAAGGAAAATTAGTGAATTTTTATTACACAAACGATTTATCCAAACATTTATCCCAACTGTTTCATTTTTCGACACGCTCGAATAAATGCAGTTCTATCATGAAGTATAAAGTGTTCGTTAGCAGAGTAGTTATGAATAATAAAATAAATATACTGTGCAATAACATCGAATTCAACTCTGAAACTAAATACGCAACACGTATAGCAGAAATACAGTGGAACGTCTATTGTGGGAATGGTGAGTCTGAAGCAAATGTTTAGTTTAGAGCGATAGATGTGCAAATGAAGAGTATTTGGGCTAATGCGATAGAGGTACGAAGGAAGAGTGTTTGGACCGAGTGATCGAGATTATCGTGTTGCTAAATATTTTCTGAGAATGCCTGGACAGGGTGAAAGAGATTTAGAAATGGAAAGAGAGGGAATGTCCGAGTGTATGGTTGGAGAAAATGCGCGTACGAGTTAATCTAATATTGAGCGTCAAGTATTGAGAGTCGAGAGAGAATGAAATAGAGAGAGAGAGAGAGTGAAGAGCGAGATTAAGAGATTAGAGTTATCAAATACAGAGTATTATTGCTGTATCATTTCACACTATATTAAATAAGTTTTTTATTTTATATTGCTCGCTCAACCCCTTGGCTTACCATTTCTTCAATCTTCATGCATATTAGCAATAGTTATTCACGTCTTTGACACTCCGTCAAACGCAAAGTATCGAAATATTACATGTATTTTGTATTTGTTAATTTTCAATCTTGTAAATTTAAATTACAGTTAAAGTTAAAATTGAATCTTGATCTTGAATGAAATAGAAAGGATACATAATATCCTCTATAATAGGTGATCTTGAATGAAATTAAAGGTAAAATTGAAAATTATCATAAATATTGTCTTTTTATCGTATTTTAAGTAGAATCGGCGCCACGAGTGTGACTCGTGGTTATAGGGCAAAGGGTTAATTTCATTCCTTTACCTGTCCGTAACCCAATATTCCTACAATATTAATACTAGAATCACCAAAGTGGTAAAAATAAACCATTCGTAATTTTTGTACAGAAATTTTATAAACTGACTAGGCCAACTCGCAGGCAATTTTCCGTGATTTTCTGTTCAAAACGTAGACAAAGCTTTGCTTCCCTTGCATCATGTATTTTTTTATATACTGTAAGAAAGCGTTAGACAACCGTGTTATACATTATCGACATGTGCCTATACATGTGAAGATTGTGGGTGTATGCGCGACGCACGCTTGTGCGTTTCTCATTTGTTTTAAAGATATGTGATTCTTGCAGTCTCCTTCGTACCACCAAAAGAAACGCACGCATAACCTCTGTACATTTTACATAATATAATTAAGTGTGATAATATATACGATTTATTATCCCGAATCTTCTGTCATATACCTTTCATAATAATTTTTTCCGTAGAAATAAGTATGCTTTAATCGCCGGTAGTTCTAGTGTTAACCCGATCGAAGACGATTCTCGAGCAATTATTTTGTTCCTTAATTTTTGTCAGTAAGTGTATATTATAAAAAGAAAAAAAAAATGAATTTTAACAGAATCATCGTTAAAGTACGTCTGTATAACAAAGTCGCTTCATTAGTATTAGCGATTGCACGTAAAACTCGATGCATATTGTCCCATATTTTGTGCTTTACTTTAACAGTTTAACTTAATTTCCTGCAGCATATTTTGTCAACCCTTTACATACTTTGAAACACTATTATTATAGGTGGACCAATATAATTTTTAGAAGGCTGCAAGATCGAGTTTCTGGAAAAGACTAACACGCTTGTCTTCGGTGATTAACAATCTCTAAACTATTCGAACATGTACAAAATTTCTACAAATTTACCCAATCATGTTTTTCGATTTACACACCATTCTAACACGGTCCACGAGGAATTTAACAAGTTTTTCAGCTAAAATACATAAGTAATTTACAGCGTGGTTACTTTGGTCGTGTACTTAGTTCTTCCGGTATTTCTAGCCCATTTTTAAACTCGCGAACGAGGTTTTGTGGTTAGGAAACGGCCCTTCTGAGAAGAGGAATGTACATTTATGAAAGAAAAAGTATCGTACGCTTTTACTAGTCACTTTAAGTAAACAGAGGATTAACACTGTATCTACCAAAGTTTTATAAATTAAGTACGGTGTCTTTCGAGAGATTTTCCGCGATTTTCTTCGAAAAGCATAAATAAACGTCTACCTTCGGAATTTTTCCTAGGAGAAAATAGAGTAATTGCGAATACCTAAGGGAGAAATTACCTAATTATAAAATCAACTTTTATTGCATTTCAAACTTTGGTTAGTAATTTTTAAGCTCAGTCACATTTTCTTTTAAAAACGATAATGATAAAATTAAAATTTGAATTAAAAAAGAAAACCTACCCCATTCGGATTTATCCCGACTTCGATGGGATAATTGCGAATAGAGCTCTTTGTGATAAAACCGAACGACTTCAGTTAATTACGAATTGCATCATTCGAGGCTTTATAAATTACAATCTTTGGCATACAATATATTATAAAATACATTTATAGTCATTAACAGTAAAACTACCGAACCAGTCAGGATGACTGTTCTTTGTTACAGAAATTTTATAAATTCACAGTGATGCATTTTGGAGGATTTTCCGCGATTTTTTTAAAACTTATGCACAAAGAATTATTACCCTTATTATAGGTATTTTTTCAAGCAGCTATCATTCTGATTTCTTTGCTTGAAATAAATCTATTTTAATCATCGGTAGTTCTACTGTTAAATTCACTCCTTCAAACCATATACTCAACACGATTGCAAACAATGACCAGGAAATTTCATCAAGTTACAAAACAAACAAAAATTAAATCAAATTCTATAAAACATCATCTTGAAAAACGTGTGTGATCTCCTAAATCGAACAAGGCAACATTAACGCTAGAACTACCGTATCAGTCAATAATCACTGGTTCGTAATTTCTCGTAGAAATTTTATAAATTTACAGTAGCGCATTTTTAGGGATTTTCTATAATTTTTTGTACAAAATATGCACAAAGAATTGCTACCCTTATTATAAGTATTTTTTCAAATAGTCATCATTTTGATTTCTTTGCTACAAATAATTTTAATGATCGGTAGTTCTAGTGTTAATCGGTAATTAGTGTCTTCTAAGCATAAAACAAGACATCGTACACGCGTTGTTAAGCGATAAATGGAGAACGGGAACATGGAAATATGGTGTCGTTCGGATTTACCCCACGTTCGCAATTAACCCTATCTTACCCCACAGCTTTAATTTTGATTTCTTCGGTAGAAACAAATCTATGGAACCGTGTGACTTAAAAGTTACACACTGATGTATCTATATTTTAAAAAATTTGTTTTATCTAGTTATCACTGCACTATTAACCCTCTATGGGACCGTGTGACTTAAAAGTTACAAACTGATGTATCTATATTTTAAAAAATTAATTTTGTTTAGTTACCACTGCACTATTAAATTTGATTACTGTATTACTGTAGTGACACCACAATCCATCTACAGTAATTATCAGTTAACCCTCTATAGCCCGAATTTTGTCTGCTTTTTGGAGAAAAAGTTACGATTGATTATAGTTTTTCACTTCGATTTGAAGATTTTTAAACTAATAATTACCGTAGATGGATCGTGGTGTCGGTACAGTAATACAGTAATCAAATTTAATAGTGCAGTGATAACTCAAGAAAATTAATTTTTTAAAACATAGGTACATTCACTTCTAACTTTTAAGTCACACAAAGCCATAGAGGGTTAATAACTAATGAATGCATGATATTTTATATTTTACAATGTATTATTGTTGATTTGAAAATTTTGATATTTTATATTTTACAATGTATTATTGTTGATTTGAAAATTTTATTATTTTGTATTTTACAATGTATTATTATTGATTTGAAAATTTTTAAACTAATAATTACTATAGATGGGTCGTGATATCACTACACCGATACAGTTACAAAATTTAATATAACAGTGATAACTAAATAAAATTAATTTTTTAAAATACAGGTATATTACTTGGTAACTTTTAAGTCACACTTCACCATAGAGGGTTAAAAAATTTTCAAATCAAAGTGAAAAACTGTAAACGATCGTAATTTTGTCTCCAATAAGCAGACAAAATTCGGGCTACAGAGGATTAATCACCGATAGTTCTGGTCTAAAAGGAATCATTAGGTACAACAATATAATAACTACACAACAAGGATTAATGGTACCAAATTTCGCAATAATCTTAAACGATTTAACCCTGATCCCTTCGCTGGTAATATCGATTATGCGATGCTACTCACCGTCGACCTGAATATCCGTAGCCCGACATTTAATTATTCGATCAATAAAGTAACGTGTCCGATGATTGAATTCCGCGTCCGGATCGATCGTCGTCGATTCGATCTTCGATTCCGTTATACGTAATACGTCCAGGAAAATCGTCAGCGTGGATTGCGCTGTTCACGTTGACACGTTTGTCAATCCTGACTCTATTCTAACCGATGTACAGGTTCGATGGAAATTGAACGGACGGCTTACGAGCTCCGTCCGCTGTACGGAGTCGTTTACATGCTAGACTGGAATAAGATGGATCACTGATCGTGTAAACCATTATCCGACACGGCGCGTGGAATCGATTATCGAAATAACGCGACCGTTCACTGTCCCCTGCCACGTATGTGTGCGCTGATCGGATCTTTCGAGTGTGTTGACGACGTTTCTAACCGCGTTTCGTCTTTCTTTGCTTTGAACAGGGCAAATTATTTAGAACAGCTATGTCCAAATGAAATTGTTCGTTGTACTGGAAAAAAAAAAGTATTACCGGTTTATCGGGGGATGTAGATAGAGCACCAGACAAACGAATTGGGACACTGACGTTTTTCTGTTTGTTTGTTGTTATGGTATCGTCGCGTATTATATTTATGTCACTCGCATATTTCTTTACCATTTTTACTCTTTATAGTCCGAATTTTGTCTGCTTATCGGAGAAAAAATTACGATTGATTACAGCGTTTTACTTTGATTTGAAAATTTTTAAACTAATAATTGATATAGATGGATCATGGTGTCGCTACGGTAATACAGTGATCAAATTTAACCCTCTATAGCCCGAATTTTGTCTGCTTATCGAAGAAAAAATTACAATTGCTTATAGTTTTTCACATAGATTTGAAAATTTTTAAACTAATAATTGCTATAGATGCATCATGGTGTCGCTACGGTAATACAGTGATCAAATTTAACCCTCTATAGCCCGAATTTTTTGTGCTTATCGGAGAAAAAATTACGATTGATTACAGCGTTTTACTTTGATTTGAAAATTTTTAAACTAATAATTGCTATAAATGGATCATGGTGTCGCTACGGTAATACAGTAATCAAATTTAATAGTGCAGTGATAACTAAAGAAAATTAATTTTTTAAAATATACATACATTAATTTGTAACTTTTAAGTCACACAAAGCCATAGAGGGTTAAAATATATATTTCATATTGAAATTGGTTATGTTCAACGCTCTAGAAGCATTTTAATTGAGTTAATGTTAATACAGTGAATCATTTAAATATATTCAGAAGCATCATTTGCCCGGTACTGTATAAACGTGGGCAAAAAATTGAACATAATATTTTATTTTACTTCCATTCGTTGCAACCTTCAGATTCACAACCACAGAAGATGGTTCAAATCTTCCCAATTCACAGCCATATCTATGCGTGGCTTCGCTAACGATGTCGATTCGAAATTGGTAAGGTGCTAACAATAAGTTACACTGATATATCTCAGTCTCCACTTATAAGAGAATCATGTACTGTAGCGAGACGAGTTGACCGACTACCCACAAGCTGAAAAATCACAGGGGCAAGGAGAATCGTCCACTCGCGGCACTCTGAGTAGAAAAAGAATAAAAATAATGCCCTAATTTAGATATCTTCTACTAAGTAGAAAAAGACTAGAAATGACGCCCTAATTTAGATATCTTCTACTAAGTAGAAAAAGACTAGAAATGACGCCCTAATTTAGATATTTTCTACTGGCAAGAAAACATACCGTACTGTCCGTCTCTGATTTTGATAAAACTTGGTGGATACATTAAGCGGGTGAAAATAAGGGACACATATTTTTTTGTAGCTGCCCAATCACAAGTTTAGAAGGTGAAATCACCCCTAAATATTTAAATAGAAAAATGCTGTTTCTAAAGCTATCATAGTTGTAAGAAAACTTCTTAACGAAAAGTTTCATGCTTTTTGAAGTGAAACAAAATGTGGTCACAGATTTTGTAAAAACTAATTTGTTTATGACAAAAAAATTTATTGTTACATTATTTTAAGAGATACAAAAATTTACATAATGACAAAAGAGAATCGGAATTTTTTTTTGAATCAACTGATATGCAATACGATAGATTTGTCTCAAACAGTTTTGTAAATTTTCACATAATACGCAGACCGCGCGAATCCGCCGGGTTAGGCACGAGATATACATGTATAGAGATTTTGTTATAAACAAATCATTTTTTGCAAAATCTGTGATTACGTTTTATTTTACCTTAAAAAACTACGAAACTTTTCTCTAACAAGTTTTCTTATAACAACGATAGTTTTCGAGATAGCATTTTTCTGTTGAAACATCAAGGGGTCTCATTTCATCCCCCAAACTTGCGATTGGGCAGCTATAAAAAAATACGTGTCTCTTATTTTCATTTGCTTAATGTATCCACCAACTTTCATCAAAATGAGAGACAGTTTGATATGTTCCCTTGCGAGTAGAAAAAGAATAACTATGACGCCCTAATTTAGATAACCACGAAACATAGGCGTTCGAACAATAATCTGTGCCACGAGTGTGACTCGTGGTTGCAAGGCAAGGAGTTTAAAAGTTTCATGGAGCTCCTCAGGCTTCGTTTCACTAATTAACGGTTAAGTTAGATTTTTCGCTCATAAAATACGTAAAGCGTTACTGGAACATGCTCTACCTCGAGATCCAGATGAACGTGCGAGGCTCGCGTGCCAGAAGATCGACCGATTCATCGCGCGATCATTTTTCACAGCGCTACGTGACATTAAATGTGTCGACTTCCTTTGAAAGGATGCGAGAGAAAAATAGGCGAAACTGTAATGACCGACGCTTTGCGAAGGTGACGCGAAGGAACTTGGCTTTCACGATTCATATCGTTCTGACTTATCGATGCCGTGGATTGTGTACTTGGGAATTACAGGTGCAACCAAGTTATCGATTCCGTTTATAATTAATTGGACAAGCAGGGCGCCAAATGCGATACGGACTTTAATTTTAGAACGAATAAATCGGCAACTCGAATCGTGACCTTTGCTTTTCAAAGTGCGCTTTACTCTTTTGACTTTAGCACTGTTCGCATTTAAATTGCTAATGTGATTCACCTATGGTACTCCTTCGCCTATTTACGTTCAATACTTATCGGTGTTCGTTTGAAACTCAAAGAAGAAACGTAATCGAACAATATCATTCGCTCGAAAAGGAATTCGATTATTCAAAGCTCCAATTTTTTCCGATAAAATGAACTCCAAAAAAATGTAGCGCATAACATAATTAACAACCTTGACTGACCTATATGCGTGGGACATTATCGTTTCTATGCGCTAAGCATGGAATGTTGCAAGTCAGCGTTGTTAACCAAAATATAGCTCAATCTTCCTTTCCCTTTGTATTTCGTTAATCAACGAACCTTGGAGACCTCCCCTTAATGTAATTTAACTTTCTAATTTTTCACAATCTCGAGAGATCTTTCTTGATTAATTACCATTAATAATGATTAATTATCAAATATTTCCACATCTTAATTTCAATTTTTACCAAAACCTTTTGCTACGATCGTATCGTCTTCTCTGCATACTATTAATATAAATTTAACAAACATAATCAACAGTGTATCTTGCGAAATGTTCAATGCACGATGGAAGCGTAAGATAAAAAATAACAATTAAAATATTTAAATAATTTAAATAAATAAAAAAAAATTAATTAGCAACACCGCACGTTATACAGTAATCCATTCAACAGATATTTAACTTGAAAATTAATAAAGAATACGCGAGGATGCGAGGAGACGAGGAACAGCGAATCCCGTCCAAGAAACGCTGAGCTATTATCAGGGCGGTAACCTCGAACATGGAAGGAGGGAAACGGTACCGTGCAAGCGTTGAGTCTTTGTTAAAGGGACAATTAGCATTCTGCATATTGCAAAGCTGGCGAAGGTGCAATCTTGCGTCGGAAACATTAGGAAAATGCCAAATGGTTTGCGATTCGTTGCATCGTGGTCACGATTTACATTTGTCTGGTCAGAAAACAGGGTCATCGCCGACCAATCCCTTCCGTATCCATTTCTCGTCCCGTATTTATGCAAGGAATAACGTCTGAGGCTACGGAGAATGAAATTCTGTTTACAGAAATTCTCGAACGTCGCGGAAACCTTTACGCGTGTCGAGAACGTAAACGTTTCCAGAGAAGAAGAAACTACTGGTTTTATTTTTCCGAAACTTTATCGACGTTTATCGAATTCGAATATCTTGGTAATTTCGAGCGAACGTATTACGCGAATTGAGTCCGACAGCGTGCGCGTATCGAAAGGCGATGAAAAGTGCTGTCTGTTCATTCGGACAAAAGAATTTTAACGAAACGGTTTTCAGCACGAATTTCAGTGATTCTAACGAGCCTAATTGCTGCTTCTCTGTCAGGATTTTTTTTTTTTTCTTTTTTTTGTAGAAGTTTGGCGAGCAGCGATTCTTAAGCTACGAATACGCGCGGATAATCAAGATATCCGAATTCGATATCACCCATGTGAAACTTTGTATCGATTATCGAACGACACGACTTGAGCTTACAATGGACTTTTATGGGCCGTGGATAGACCGGCCACTCGTAACAACATGTTCCTGCTTCATATTGACGACTTGTCTCTGCTTATTTTCGCGATACTAAGTCAAAGAGGTTATCATGGACTCTGTTTTGTTCCATTCTTCTTAATTTGTTGGACAACATTTCGTAACGTCAAGTAACTAAATTAGTTGGAATACTATTGTATCAGAGATTAAAGATTGTAGACAATGTGGATCTTATTAATTGTAATAATATCACTATTGAATTCTAAGAAATTGATAAAAATTGGATGGTATCTCGCTTAGGGTTAATCACAATAAATTAATTTCTGAGAAAAATGTTAAATAAAATTTTTTACAAAAATTATACTTTATTTCTTATTTAAAGAGAATGATCTTTTACAAATTTAAATTAAGCAAAAATCAACTGGCAATGGGAATGATTTCATATAATTTAGGCTTGGCAGCGAATGGGTTAAAAGATATAGGAGGAGTATTAACATAATATTTATCTCTTGTATCTGTATCAAAGTATTAAATCAGTTACTACTCAAGTACTGCTAAATAATTATATTTATTTATATTAATACTACAATCGCCACACACAGAAAATAAACGTTAATAAATGGATAATTAAACAAGAAGTTTAAAAGTGTTAACGCGATGAAGATTCTAAAATGAAACTTTTTATGGTTACAAACTCCACTGGTTGCTGTGTATCACAATATTAATTTATTTGACGTTAAAAAGAGAACTAATTTTATTTTTTTACCATTGCATGCTTCAAATATACTGAAATACAAGTAAAGAACACAGTAAAGGTAAAGATGAAGAAAAGAATTAAGACTTCGTACTATTGCACACCTATCTTCGGTTCTCTCACTATTTTTAAAGCCACGTGTGTTATTTTCATCCTTAAATAATGTTCTTTAAATTACAAACTCAGGCTGACACCATATTCTCAAAAATCCAACCCCGAAAGATTTTAATCTCTCCAAAGACTCAGGTTAATTTTGGCTAAGATGTCTTTGCGAATGAGATGACTCAATTTCACATAGACTACAATAAATTCCACTTTCCAGCTTTTCTAAACAGTATTACTAAATATTATAAGTATTAGTGTTATAAATCCACATGCATTTACTTTGGCAAGATATTATAGACATTGTTAAAATTTATATTTTGTTAGAAATATACATATAATCGTAGCGTCTGTGATTTCAAGACGTGAACGATTCACATTACGCTCGTTTTTTTTATTTGTAACTGCGTCGCGAGTACGATGTTAGGTCCGATGCAGACGAGCAACTTTTGTCCTTGCAATCTCGCCGCGATCATATGTATGACTTCGTTGTTTTAACTTGGAAAACAAAGAAAGATATATGATCGGATGGACAAAACCTGCTTATCTGCATCGGGCCTTATTCTCTCCTTTTCCTTGCATGATGTACGTGATGTATGAACATCACTTTGAAATATACAGATATTCTGGAACCAATGTTTCCAACAGACACCAATTAACCCTTTCACTGCGGTGCTCTCAGAATTGAAAGAGTTCTTGGTATACCAATGGATACAGTTTTTGTCGATGCAACAAAAATATACACAGTAAAATTGAAGTATATTGTTTAATGAATGACGGCAGATCATATGTAAATGAAAATATAAATAATTATATGGTACAAGAGACGTCTATGCACGCTTTTACCAAATGATTACTTCATTTTTAAAAGCGTATATATACGCTCTTCGTAACGAAAGGGTTAAATTTACGATATACTGATTCTTTAAAAAAAGAATTAATGAAATGAATAAAAAAAGAATTATTTTACTTTCATCTCCAGTTTATCCTACTGATTAACCTTTTAGCTACCGCTGGACTTTCCGCAACACTGTACAGGCAAGCTTCAAGTTTATTCGACGCAGACTGTGAATGAACATTAGATTGGAATACCGTTTGAACGATAACCTGCCTTTGTGTAATAATAAACTTCCATCGAAGCGTAAGTGACAAAACGGTTTGGAATTATTTTTAAATGAAAGGCCAAGCTCATTACAAAATTCTCTTATTTTCACCAGCCCATCGGAAAGCCACTTTAGTGGCGTACCGTTCGAAAAAACTGACTCTCGCGAAAGCCACTGTAGCGGTGTATCGAAAAGCTAGCACACGCGAAAGCCATTACAGTGGCGTTCAGTAGCTAAAAGGTTAAAGCAAGCACCCCGTGAACAACAAAATTCACAGTGAAAAGTCAAAGTTAATTACATCCAACTTCATCTGTACCTTTTATCCGGAAAAACCGCGAAAAACACCCTTTAAACGCGCACTGTTTCAAGCAAAGCAATAGGTTCCCTAATATCACCGCGAAAACCTCGGCGTATTCAATCCCACGGAACGAAATCAAACTGCAAAAGAAAACTTCAAACCAAACAGTCGTTTCAACTTCGTCAGCGAGCCATCCGGGTCGCGACCGGAGCAAGTAGTAGATCACTTTGGACAATCGAAACTTTCCTTATTGTACGAGAGAACGTTATTATGAAGATCTCGCGGGAAAAGTTTCCGCCGGAACACGAGTTGTACGATTCCAATTTTACAGAACCACGCGTCCACAGGGAGATTGACGTTTCGAGTTTTGAAACGTTCGCGAAGGAGGAAGATTAAATTCACGAGCAACGCGGTGTTACTTGAATATCGTCGTGGCCATCGTTGCACCGTTTTGTCAACGCGGTCCAAGTTTTTGATGGGACGAACGGTCGTTAGACGAGTTTTTGAGGTATTTATTTAAGTTGGCGCGTGCTCACGCGTCTTTCCGCCGCTTTCTGAATGCCAGACCCGTGTCACCGCATACGTCATAATTATCACGAGTTAAGACGTCCCGAGCATTTTTTTCCTACCAGACGCCGTTCAGGAAACTAATTAGCTACCGCGTAACGAGCGTCGCTAGAACAAAAAGAAGTCACGTAATTAGTCGCCGCTACAGACTCGAGCCTGTATCGATCTCGTGCGAAAGATGAACGGTCACCGGACGAATATTATGGAACGTTGAATGTAAACGGCGATCGTGTCGACGGATAATCGTGCGTGTTCGGGGTTATCGTGGTTCGGTTTGGATGCTTCGATACCAATTACAGAGGGAATTACTTGTAATTAGATTGTTGATGTTTATGCAAGTGTAGTATGCAGAAATATGCAAAGCATCGAAACGTTTCA
>SMSQ01006755.1:22805-40968 GCA_019453375.1 Ctenoplectra terminalis
TGTAAATGCCATTACAATATTATATCGGTAACTTAATATTATTATATTTTGTAAAATTTCATGTATTCTTTAAAATAAAACCTTAACGCCCAGGTCAAGACGCTCTAAATATGCCTGGCAGTCAATGGATTAAAATATATTTTGTATATTTTACATAAAGTGATGGTCAAATATTTATGGACGGTAGTGTACATGTTATCGATCGTCGTTAAACCAAATTGAACTCAAATTTTCGAAACGTTAGCCCTTATGCTGCTACCGACAACTATAGTCGCTCTTCGCGAATCGACTTTTGCATTCTATGGGCGACTCTGGTCGCTCAACCATTGAATACTACGAGCAACTGTAGTCACCCAATGGATCGTAGTCATATTTAGAAATCGCAGGCATACAATGAGAAAAATAGTACTTACGTTATGCGAATATATTAAATTAAATGATTTAATATACAAAAGCACAAATAATCGTTACAGTGACACTACGTATCATATACCAACCCTACTATGGCCACGTTTTTCGGCAGAAACCTGCGTAGCAAAAAGGTTAATTAAAATTGGATGCATCATTTCAAGTAACGAAGCGCAAAACGAATAAAGGAAAATCAAATCAAAGCGTTGAATTGAAAAATTGAAAAAACTCGAAACTTGGAGAATAACGAAAAAGTCAATCCTGATCGTTGCTTTCATCCTCCGCGCCAAATGAAATATTACCAGCCGTTTAATCGCAACGAAACTACTCGCGCAAATTTCCGTCGATCCCAACCCTATATTTTTCACGGATGATCCAACGAATGAGGATTCCAACTGACGAAGATTGATCGGTCTCGTTAAATGTATCACTGCCCTGTATTATTCGTTAAAATTCGTGGCCTATCCTCCTCGTGGCGTTCCTTCGGAGCCAGGAATAGTCTTTATTGTCGTACGACGAGCCATTCTCTCGGAAAAACAAAAGCGTGGATGACTTGTTCGGGCCACGCGTGCTCGTAAATCTCCGGCTCGTGACACGGCTGCGACCTTCCAATTACATTCGATGGATTAATCTCACGATCGAATCGTTGCTCGACATTTTCGGACCGTCGACCTACAACAAGAGGCTATTCGATCGTTTGTTTTGTTCTTCCCGCCTCTTCTACGTGTCTGCTCTTTCTAATCATCCCCCTATGGGGGTTGGCTGTGGCGATGGGTGGCGGCGGTCGTCGAGCGTTTCTCCTCTTGCAGCTGTTGAGCGTGTCCATTCGTTTAAAAACTCGTTTAAAGTCCCTCGTTCGATGCACGAATTTTTCGAACAGGGCGCACAGACACGCAGCTAGAGAATAATCTGTCGCGATTTTTATCCTCGCTTTTTTTTGCACGCGCAGGTAACGGCGCATTTGTTTCGAGATTGGATTTTTATGTATAACAAGGAAACCGTTCTCCCGTTGAGTTGCTTTATCGTATCGATGTTAGAAGGAATGGCTGTGTGTACGCGATCGCTTCCAGAGAGAAGAATTGAAATTCCATCGCGGTTCGTTCTATCGATTTATCTTCGCGCGCCTGTCGATGTGGAGTTTGTTAAGGAACATTAAATGGTATGGAATTACGATCGTTATAGAAATTGGATACCTTTCAATGAATAACCAATTCAATTTAAATGTTTTCAGTGTGCCTTACCGACTACATCGAATATTATTTCGTATACACGCGACGAAGTATAAATATTTCCGATTGAATATAAACGTTCTTTAATTTTTATCAACACGGAAAAAAATATGTTCAGTCCCTGGCCATTATATTAGGACCACGTACGAAAATTTCACTTTTCTGGCTATAACGTTGTGTCGTATATGGAAAACTGTCTTTGGTCGTTCAAATTATTACTAAATGCGTTGATAACGATGTATACATAGCAATCGATTTGTTACTATCGTGATAATAATCAAACTCTGTGGGTGACGCGCGATTCCAAAACTAAAAACATCCCTTTGCTCCCATGGCCAGGCAATTCTGCCGACTTGAATGTCATAGAAAATGTCTGAAGCCTACTCGAAAGACTAGTTTACGACTCTCTCCAAGCACCGCGTTATCTGAGTTGAAAACAAAAATTACAGATATTTGTGAAAATAATGAAGATACAAAGCATATGATCGAGCAATGTATATGGAGCGTGCCGGAAAGGATGCAAGCTGTCGTCAAAGCAAAGGATGGAAATACAAAATATTAACATGTGTTAATAATATTATGTACAGTAGTAGTGTATCATGTTAGTAGTTAATAAATTATACCGTCACAATTTGAACAGGCCTTTTAATTTTACGGAAAACGTGAAAAATGCTGGAAATTTATGATGATCCTAATTCGATAACCTAACCCTTTCGATACTAACGGTGATTATAGTCGTTCGTTAAAGTTTCGCATTGACTTACAGCTTTAATAGAGCAAAGCATATCTATTATCTCCGAACGCATTCTTGTCAAATTTATAACGTAAATCCGGGTATATCCATGTTTCGATATTTTTCACGCCCAGTTATACCATTAAACAATTCTTTTTTTTTTTTTTTTTTAATTGGATTTAATTTTATTCTAATATGCATCATGGTAGCGTATTCACGAGTGAGACCATCGTATCGAAAGTGTTAATAATAGCTGCAACGATTGTGTTCACACACGATACGAAATATTCACGCTATAAAATATTGATATTATCGAGAAGCGTAGAAATTTTTATTCCGGTTGTATTTATTATTGTTAATACGTACCGCATATTTATCGATCACAATATACGAAGGTCGAACTGAATATTAATGGAACGTCCAAGCCAACGGGTGGTCAGTTGGAACGTGTCCCGTTACAATACCGAATTTTGTAACAAAACATTGGCACAGGTCTTATCGCTATCGAGTTTGCTGTAATTAAGCTTCGTTTAATGTTTCCTACATATTGCTATGCTTCTTCCTCTACAAGTTCTTCTTCGATTTTCAGACTCAACTCTCTTTCGTGTGATAAATAATTCTAATAGAAAACGATGATTGTTAATGATGAAACTCAATGTATACAGGGGCAGGAACGTTGCATCGTAAAGAAAGTCGTTCTTTGTGTCTCAATGCATGACAAACGAAGACGTTCGACGGTGCAACTTCGTGTTTCGTGAATCCAAAAGAAGCTTTCGCTGAAAAGCTTTCACCCCTCTTCAAGACTTTCAAATCTACTTTATTCTGAGCAGATAAAAGATTTATTCACCCTCGCTGATCGCACAAATTTACAATAGCACGGTCTATTTTCTCTGACGATTATTTAGGACCCTCGTAAATATTAAACCCATTAACCCTCTACGGCGCTGCGTGACTTAAAAGTTACAAATTGATGTATCTATATTTAAAAAAATTGATTTTATTTTAAGTTACCACTGTGCCGTTAAATCTGATTACCGTATTACTGTCGTTATACCACGATCCATCTATAGCAATTATTTAAAAATTTTCAAATCAAAATAAAAAACTGTTATCAAACGTAATTTTTTCTCTGATAAGCAAAATTTAGGCTGTAGAGGGTTAATTGTAAAAACAAATCTATTGACGTTATTCATGAAAGTAGAATATCATATGCAACACTTGCAATGATTGACAAACTCCTCTCTGATAAGCAAAATTTAGGCTATGGAGGGTTAATTGTAAAAACAAATCTATTGACGTAATTCATAAAAGTAGAATATCATATGCAACACTTGCAATGATTGACAAACTCCTCTCTGATAAGCAAAATTTAGGCTATGGAGGGTTAATTGTAAAAACAAATTTATTGACGTTATTCATGAAAGTAGAATATCATATGCAACACTTGCAATGATTGACAAACTCCTCTCTGATAAGCAAAATTTAGGCTGTAGAGGGTTAATTGTAAAAACAAATCTATTGACGTAATTCATAAAAGTAGAATATCATATGCTACACTTCCAATGATTGACAAACTCCTCTCATTCGAATAAAGTAAACACGAGTTCTAAAGATAAAAGAATTCTCAGTTGAGAGCTCCGTTCGTTTCAAGTGTTTTATTATTTTTAATAATTTTAATATTCTTCGTCGTAAAAGATTAAGCGACGTGTAGGTGAAAATCGGAAACTGCCTTCGTCTGTTCTCCCATGACACGATCGTGTAAAAGCTTGCTCAAAGTGGACTACGAAACTTATCGATAGGATCTCCTTAATCGGTTTATCTTGGTATCCGGATCGTGGAGTACTGTATTGATCCGCAATAGTTCTTCGACTTCCTGGTCGTCTTCCCTATTGTTGCATCCGTATACAGGGAATGATCAAGATGCACGCTCGATGCAAACTTCCGGTGGGAAAATTTCCTTTATAACTCGCGTGGCACGTAGATTACAAGGCGTCTAACTATTCTACAGCACGATACTAACAATGATTAGATTTGTTCCACAGATTCGGTACTTCGTCTTACAACCACTGCATTAATTATTGTTTCTTCTCTCAATTGTATATTCGAGTTAAATCATCTTCGTTTTATTTTTGGTAATATGCTGTGGTTCAGGTTTATTTTTCTGAAAGAATATACTTTTTAAATTCATTTCTTTTTAACACTAAAACTACCCGCGATTAAAATAGACTCATTTGTATCAAAGAAATAAAAACGATAGGTATTTGAAAAAGTATCTATAAGAAGGGTAACAATTCTTTGTACATATTTTTTACAAAAAGTCAGAGAAAATCCCTCAAAATACATCGTTGTAAACTTATAAAATTTCTGTAAGAAATTACGAACCAGTCATTTTGAGCGTTAAAGTAAAACAATAAAGAATTTTGTGAATTAATTTCCGCTTTTGAGAAAATTTTGTATAAATGCTTGTCGTGTTTATTGTTGACTAAAATTAAAAAATTAGGGGTTGAGTATGTATTAACACATCGACGGCCGCTGTCACGTGCGTGTGACTTTGTACAGCTATTTTCTGGAAATGGTTTCTTGCCGTCATTTCGATGTTTGTATACTAATGCATACCGATGCTATTTTTAAAGAAATATTAAAAATAGTGTAACAGTGATCTTAACGCATTTTTTTTATTAATAATTATGCTAGGAACGATCGTGTAAATATCGCCGGCGCTAATCTAAAGGCGATGCGAAAAATGTGCGGCCGTCAAAGTGTTAAGCTGGCGAGAAAGTCTTATCTTTTTTCCACGCGACGTTCATATTGCGAAACTTAAAAATAAATGTATATAGAAACAAAACTTTATTAACACGTTGACTGCCACGCGCGTTTACACTAAAATCTGCTTCAGGCCACGCGTACCGCTGTACGAAGCGTATTCTTCGTTATGTTAATTAATTTAGTTTACTTATTATATAATCAACTTATTTTAATTATATAATTAACTTAGTTTATATTAATTGATATTCAATAGTTTTGTTACTTCCTCAGCGAAATATCTTTTTAAACACATACGAATATCGTTCGCAAGTAGTCAAATAAGCGCCACCCCAATACGGGTGACGCGGCCCGATCAGAAACTTTACTGTCACCCGAATATGGGTGACGTGGCAGTCAACGTGTTAATAATATTGTAAGAGTCAGGCACTACCTGCGACGGGACGGCGCCAGTAGATGGGCCTCTCAAGTGGTGGTGTGAATGTATTTATGGTTGCGAGTGAGAATGATCCGGGTATGTTTGGAAAAGTGTGACCGTGGACGAATCTTGGGTGGTCGAAAGAATGCTAGCGAAGAGTGGCTGAGTTATGTCAAGTGTATGTTTGAAACAGAGAAACTGGGCCGTGGGAATGAAGTTTACGTGACTGCGTGATTGGAAGGGATGAATGCGAAGATTTTGAGTGCGAGTGAAAAAGGAATAGATGTGGAAAAAAGATAGAGCGATTGAGGGATGTACATTTAAGCGAGTGAATGTTCGGGGCGCGAGAGATTGTGTGGCAAGAGAGCAGTGAGGAAAGAGAGCAGCGAGGAGAGAGAGTGTTAAGAGTATTGTCTAGTAGTGTTAAAACTTCAGTTATTATTGTTATTATTGTTATTATTTAAATAAAACCAAATAATCCCCACGCGCCACAGAGCTTGATCATTCTGACAGAGACTTCAGAAAGTGTCAGTGACTTCCGTTCTTCCGATCTTCCGTATCTTCCGTATTATTTCCGTTTCTTCCGCTTTAATTCCGTCTCTCTCTCTCTTTTCCTCTCCCTTACAATATGTTATCTATTTTTGTTAGCAACCTTCTGGTATCTTTTATGCAGTTTCATGATTCCGGTTTCACAAGAATTTCGCACCCCTTCTTCAACAAAGTATTCGTTTAAGCGAGTTACATAAACTTCTACATTTTCAAATTTCCTTCCATTAAGGATCTAAAGAGGTGAAAATCTAATGGGGTCAACTGGGTTGAATGCGGTGGATGAAGCAATACGTCCCATCAAAATTCCATCAGTTACCATCGAGCAGTCAACGAAACGCGAGGTCTGGCGTTATCGTGCGAAAACATAACGCCTTTGAAATGAATCAATATATACAGCCAGTCTTAACATTTTTATTCGAACGACACATCGGAATTGTTGACTTTTAGATTTTATTTGCGCTCGTAAAGCTATTGGCATATTTGCTTATGTGTCTAAATATGAACGTCATTTATGAATCAATTACTCGGTTATCCCCCGGATAGTGGCCGTCCAGATTTTTTATCCCGCGCATTGTGAACTTTTTAATTAAAAAATTTCTGTATGAAATTCATACATCACTCGCTAACGTAACGTTTTTTTAAATAATGAAGTCAATGATTAAAAATATCCATTTCAAGCGTATATTAAAAGAGTGAATGAAACACGCGTATCGATTATTTTTAACTCTTATATGGACATCCAAAATGCTCGCGGTTATTGGGCAACCGTGGTATCCGGGTATTTGCGTAAATTTTTATTTCGAAAGCGTAAATCGAAGGAAAATTTTCCAAATAATGTAGATCCGCAGCGGTTTCACATGTTCACGAGAATATAAGAAATGATTAATGGAAATACAGAAATGGGTAGCCGGTTGTCCACACAAGGGTTAAATTGAATTAAAAGTAAAATAAAAGAAAAAATAGAAAATAGTCAGATTTAATAATAAAGACGTACAGAAGTATTTATAATAATAATTGCTAATATTAATTTACGAACACCAATGAAACCTAATTAACTCCTTGCCATACTTTGACGAGTCTGACTCGTGATCCGAATTTCGGGCCAAACACGGATATCGCGAGTGAGACTCGTGATCACAATTTCGAATCAAACATGAATGTTACGAGTGAGACTCGTGGTATCAAATTTCTAGAAAATTTTATTTGGCTAATGAAGATAAAGGCTAAACCTAAACAATCTTGATTGTCCCGGATTCTGTCCGGATAAATATTAGCGCAAGGGGTTAATTATACAGGGTGGTCCACGGAACGTGTGCACCGTTATAACCTCCAAAATATGCGTTGCACGAAAGAATGTTATGTACAAAAGTTACATGGTTTAAAAGCGTACACTATGTAGCGCGTTAATTTTTTTTATAGGTGGAGGCGTTTCGGAGATTCGAAGGTCGACTTTGTTTCTTTAAATGGAATACTATATTTTTAATACCAAAATATAAATGGTATGGGCCTTGATTAACCTTAAACCTAATAACTAACGAGTAATTTCACTTTATTCGTCACGTAAACATCTCGCTGTCCTGCGAAAATCTGTGATAAGTTGAATCTCTGAATTGATATGACGCGAAGAAAATTTTCGGGAAATAAAGTGAAATTACTCGTTGGTTATTAGGTTTACGGCTAATGAAAGCCAATACTTTTAATAATTCGACATTCTTCCTTATTTTGATACAAAAAATATAGTATTCCATTTAAAGAAACAAAGTCAAAAAGAAGCAAAAAAAAATTAACCCTCTATGGCTTTGTGTGACTTAAAAGTTACAAACTGATGCATCTATTGTAGGGATTTTAGGTTGCAGACGGGTGTCTCTACAAATACTCAATAATGGACACTGTCTTAAGAACAATAACTATTTATTAACTAATTACTAGGCTCTATAATCCAATACTCGTTCTCTATTTCTCTTTACTCGACTCTCGACTCTGACTCAATTCTCACTGACTGTTCTCTGACTCTTCTCTGACTAACTCTCGACTAACTCCCTCCGCATTTTCTCCATTCATTTATCCCTTCATTCTCTCTTCTTCTATTCTCAATCTCTTTCACTCTGCTCAGGCATTCTCAGAAACTCTTCGGTCACACGATATTCCCTGTCACTCGGTCCAAATACTCTTTTCTCGCACGTCTATCGCTCGGCCCAAACACTCGTCTCTCGCACGTCTATCGCTCGGCCCAAACACTCGTCTCTCGCACTTCGATCACACTGTCCCAAACACTCTTTATTCACACCTCTATCACTCCAGACTAAACATTCTTACCTCAGTCTTACCATTCCCACACTATATTTTAAAAAATTTGTTTCATCTAGTTACCGCTGTTCCATTAAATTTGATCACTGTATTACCGTAGCGACACCGTGATCCATTTATAGCAATTATTAGTTAAAATATTTTTAAATCTAAATGAAAAACTGTAAGCAATCGTAATTTTTTCTCCGATAAACAGACAAAATTCGGGCTATAGAGAGTTAAAATGGTAAAGAAATATGTGTCTGTATTTTGGAAGTTATAACGGTGCACACGTTGCGTGGACCACCCTCTATACGATAGAAAATAAAAATAAAAATTTTTGCAATTATTTTTCGTTTTACCGTAACACTGTTTTACCACATACGCACGCACCGTGACGATAAACAAAAAAAATTCTCAATTTCACGCGAAGTATCATACGCGTGCATAGATTATTCTACGTGCAACGAATAAGATTTATCTTGTCGTTTCTTCCTCGCCGTCTTTCTCCATCTTGGCGTGTACCGCATAAAAAGTAACGGTAACTTACAGAAGAGCAATGATTAATGATTATCCTTGTCTTAGGCCGTACGCAAAATCCGCACATTCACGCGCTCGATATCGATCCACGGATTACCGATAACGATTTTCGTTGGTCGTGCCTTCTCGGTGCTTGTTAAACCACGATAAAACGATGAGTTTTGAATAAGGGGTAAGAATCGTTTTAAATTAAAGTCATCACGGCGACGTTTATCGCCGGGATAAGCGTAAATCAAGTTGCGTGCAACGCCGCCACGTTTTAAATTGTTTTATTTTATGCGTTACGAAATGAAAGGGACGAACGTTTTTTCAGCCGCAAATTCAAAAAAGCTTTTTACTTTTCGGAGAGTGCTGCACTCATTTTTTCTCTCTCTTTCTTTTTTTTTTTTTTTATTTTAAAAATTTCATCCCTTGCGCAGCGATCGGATAAAAATACAAAATACATTGAGAAGCATTCGGTTTTGATTTCGCGCACCATCTGCTTTGCGTTGGGAAAAAGTGGAATTTATTTTGAGAGAAGGAAAAGATTTTAATTCAGTATAATAAAATTGTAGCCAAGATCTATGGTACACATTAAATATTCTTATTGTTGGTACAATTGTACAATGGGTGAAGCTATGGATTTTACAGCGTAAAATAACCATTTGGGTATAGAATATGCAACAGCTACCGATTGTAATTTTCATAATGAGATAATTATACTTTGTTATTTTATGCGACAAGCACAGTTTATATTAATTAAAAAATTTGAAGACAATCTCAATTACTATTTAGTGTCATTGATCCTAATTTATCTACCTAATTTAGCCACAGAGCTTTGTTTCATTCTGCTCGAAATAATTTCAAACCAACTGGAAAGTTTGACCGATGGAAACGCTGAAGTGATTCGATATTCTTTTAAATTTACACGCAATACTACAAACAAATACAATGATGGACTGCACGCACGGTTTATCAAATCAAATTAGTATTTATGTCATCTGTACAGCGTTCCTATCTTTCACTTTAATCATATATTTCAATATAAACGTACCAGTTCGTTTTTGTTATTTTATTAAATCATATAAAATAATATTTCATTTCTGTATCCATCAATTTTATTTTATTTCTGTCAAGATGGATTCACAGATCCACGGCATAGGATCGATACTTCGAAACCGGTAATTCAATTTATCAGTGCTCTTTTTTAAAATCGCGTATCAATCGTTTCGTTTATATTTTCTGTCGGTAATACAAATATATTTATGAAACAATTAATTGGAAAAAAGCGTCGCGTTAACGTTCCTACATTTAGGCAAGGTAATCTTCGCTAATTACTCGTGTTTCGTGCTAAGTTGTGCATTAATTGCACAAAGTACGTCCTCCACAACCGTTTATCGAAGATGCGAAATTAAAGCAGCAGCATGACGTGGCTTGAAACTAATAACTCATGCTTGACCCTACCTGAGTTTCATTTGTCAACTGTGCTCAACGTGCCACCGTTGTATTTCCATTGTCACGAGTGCACGAAAAACTTGTATGACGTAAAATAACAAGGAGGTAAAAACTGTGACCCGTTCACACAACCAAGGGTTCGTGTTTTTGTTAACGTGAATTTCCTAACTGCTCAACGTGAAATCAGTGGGAACAAAGACTTCGGAAATAAACGAAAAGTAGCGGCTCATTTTTAACAGAAAAAAAAAAAAAGAAAATCTCGAACGATACTTAAATAGCATTAAAATCTTTAACGATTTTCTCTCGTAGTGTTCAACGATCGTTACAAGTTACAGCGTCAAAAACATAAATAAAATGTCAAAATTAAATAACTAATCGTTCGAGACTTTCGAAATCGAATTAATCTACCAAAAAAAAAAAAAAAAAAATAGTAAAAATTGAAGAAAAATATTATCGAAATATAAAACTATAAACTAACAAGATAAACCAAACGTAGATGTAAACTCGAAACTAAACGTTCTCCAAATACAAAACTATAAATTAAACCGTAAAATATACGAAAGCAAATTTGTAAGCTAAAAGTCAAACAAGTGTTTACGCGAGTAGAATAAATATTACTTCGCGCGGGAACATTATAGAATACTAAAACGAAATATTGCGGAGCGATGCTTTCCGGAGGAATTAAATATTTACGCCTGATTTTCTGTCTGTTTGTGAACTATATTTTTCGTAGGTTCGCGCGGTATCAACGACGAAGACATCTTTCGTACCGATGCCGCGTTTCACCGTATCGCGAAAACTTTTGAAACGTACTCGGAAATGCAGCGTAGTTTCATCGTGCATCTGCGATGCGAACCTAGGGCGGGAAATTGCATAAGTCCCAGAACCAGGAATCCACCTTGCAACATCTAGCAACTGAACGTGCTTGAACTTTTAAAAGATCCCGGGCTGCGAGAAGTAGTCTACTTCGAAATTTCATACTTAAGGTCACGTGACGATCTCCTGAAACGAACCCATCGGTAGAATAGTATCTTAGACAACTCTTTTTTCTGATGTCCTTGCGAAAGAAGGAACTTAACGAATATGAAGCTTGTACAATATGTAGCTATTGAAATGGTGAAGCAAAAGCTGCTATTACGAGATCAACCAAGCTGTTCTCCTTGGGTCTGTATTACCGGAATTTTTAAACCTTTAGCATTAACCCTTTCGGTACGAGCGCCGGATATATCCGGCATCCACCTGATGACCTGTGTGTACGAGCGCCGGATATATCCGGCATCCGTCTGATGACTTGGTGTTACTTATATAATTAATAGAATTTTATATAAAAGTCTTTTAATATTAAAACTATAAACGACACTTGTTAGAAGAAACATTGTTTTATTAAGCACAGTTCTTATTTAACGCTTAGAAAAATCTTCATACAAAAGAGGACTGCCCACGCGCTATGTGAGCATTTTCGTGTGTACAACGAAAGTGTCACAGCGGACAGAGCACTCGTACCGAAAGGGTTAAACCCTTTGACTGCTATGGACGCATATATACGCCTGGTGGAAGCTATCATTTTACACTATGGACGCATCTATGCGTTTGACGATCAAAGCGTTCAGATCATCGCGTAATATTCTTGAGCGTATATTAAATAAATAATATACGCTCGAGAATAGTTCTCTGATATTATTTAATACAGGACAACTGAAAAATTATAATAGAAATTTAGTTTGCCTGTTGAATAATGAATCGGACACCGATAGAATACACGGTTCGCAAAAAAGCATTCCGTCAACGCAGAGCGTTTAACCCTTTGCGGACGAATGTTGCCGCAACGGCGACATTACAATTTGATTCCTAAGTCGAATTATCGCCTCCACAGCGACAAACGAATAGGAGACGCCAATGCGAAGTTTCGTCGATCATTTGTCTGTTTTCTGTTTTATTTTTTGTCTAATTATTTAGATACATAATTTATAATCTCGTTCCATATAGAAATTATCATCCACCTGCCACGAATCAGTCGAAAGAGTGCTCGTCCGCAAAGGGTTAAATCTAGAGTGCTCCGCAGTCAAAGGGTTAACGCGTTGACCGTCACGCCGGAATCACATGTTTTTCTCAGGACGCCATGGCTCCGGACGCTACACTGGTAGATAGAGGATTCGATAAAAATGAATCTTTCATTTCCGATCTTCCAACCACCAAAAACTGCACCACTTATTAACCCTTCGCCTTACGATTTCTTTTGGTATTCATATACGTTAGCGATAGCGATTCACTGGTTCGATACTTTGTCAAATGAAAAATATTGAAATATTATACATAATTTATATTTGCCAATTCTCGAGACACGCGAAGATTCGTTAATAGTACATTTAACCTTACAATATGATAAATAGGTTCTTACAAAATACCAACTTGTCGGTTACGTTCCAACACCTATTAACACTAGATTTACGGAACTCGAACGCAGTTCAGATTTCGTGCTTAAGTTTAACCCCTTGCCTTATGATTTCTTTTAGTATTCATATACGTTAGTAATAGCTGTTCACGGCTTTAACCCTTTGCGCTCCATGCGATTCTTTATCGCTGAAGAAAAGAAGTTTTATTTTGAACGGAAAAAATTACTGTTGCTTGTGAAAGTACTTGTTTTTATTTATTTTACAAATATTCTTTTTCCTCTCGTAAATGAAACATAAATTTTTAATTTTGTAAATCACCATGGTGTGATATCTTTGGAAATTGAGCGTAATCGTGTTGAAAACAGAACGTTTCCGTAGCGGAGCCAAAGGAGTGCTAAGGGTTAATTGTCTACGCCAGGTCGTTTCGTATGTAATATCGCATTTTTAATTAATCTTTAATTATCTGGAAAGCTTAGTAATTCGCGAATTTATTTTAAGTAACAGAATAGTACTGTTACTAAAATTCGACCATCCTGCAATTTCTTTTGCCCCAAAATTTACTTTTCAAATGCAAAATATTGAAATATTATACATAATTTATATTTGCCAGTTCTCAATCTTATAATTTGAAATTGCGGTTAAAGTTAAGATTAAACTTTGTTATAAATATAGTGTGTTTTTGTTGTATTCGAACCATAATCTGCGTCACGAGTCCGACACTTGATTGTAAGGCAAAGAGTTAATATCCCCACAGTAGTTTACAAGTTTCTAAATTTAATAGTTTACTTAGGTGAATCATCCTGTATATTATAATACTTGAAGACAGATATCAGTTCAGTAAATTGTAATACATAAATGGTAAAGAAATCGAATTTTTGTAATAGAATTGTTCCATTAATTTAGAATAAATTAGCAAAATATAAGTCTTAAACGAAGTTTCTAATAATAAAGAAATAGTTTATTTATTCTAATATACAGGATCCTGCATTAAATATAACACTTTCTCCGTTAGCCGAAGCTTTTCGAATCGAGTATGGACCATGCGGTGTGTCTCTATTTTTAAAATGAAGTTAACAAAATATAAAGATCATCGTAACTAATTTACACTGAAAAATGAATTCCTCGTCCCGCTAATGACTGGGCTGAGCCATACGTAACGTAGTTTCATGTATGAATTTTAAAAAATCGTTTCAACCATAATAACGCAAACTTTGTGAATCCACTGCTTCGGCGAGTGGAAAAAAATGTGAAGCAAACGACAAAGGGAAACTTACAAAACGTTCAGAGCCGTGGATAAAGCGAATAATTTGATTTACGCTCGATAGCGCTTCATATCTTGTGATGTTCATGTTTATCTTTATTTTCCAACGTTTCGCGCAATTCAGACCTGTTCGCGTTCATACCGACACTTTCTTTCGCCTCGCGTTTTTATCTTGGCGATAATTTCAGCATCTGTCTGCACGAATCGTCGAGAAACTTTAACGATATTTTCCGCGTAGCCCAACTTTCCAACAATTTAAATTCAGAAACAAGTTGCGGGGTAGCGTCGGTGGGCTCGATGACCGACAAAATGGCGACAGAGTTGAACGAAGCTGGAACCGTTCACCGAGAACCGTTTTAGAAAGAATATTTAGCGCGGATGACGTCGAGTATATATTTCATGGCTTCAGTTTAAACCACTCGAATCGCTGGATAGATTGATAGAAGTTATACGACTCCGGATCCAATCATCGTAAATGGTTCAGAGGTAACTTTACTTCAACGATAAAGTCCTCATTGTTACCAAAGTCAGGTTCCTGTCTATCTTGCATACGTATATCCTTCTTATTAACCCTTCACTTGCGATATGAATTTTCATGTATGTTATTAACCCTTTCGCTTCGTCAGTCCGGTCGAAGTGTCGTCACCGTACGGAACCACGCGCCAGAAATGTGCACAGTGCGCGTGGTTTTTGTATATACATTTTTTATGTCTTAAATAAATACTATGCTTGATAAAACAATTGTTGCTCTAATATAGCATGTGTTCCTAACATTTTTAATATGAAAACACTTAAACAAAATTATATTAGTTACTCTAAAGGCATTAGACTAATTACAGTTGACAAATTCTTAGCTATTTACGTATTTGCAAGACTTTAAAATTGAACGGTTAATATTATTAACCCTTTGACTACGGCAAATTTTGAATCGCACCGGCCGTACCATACGGTAGGAATTTATAAGGCGCTTAGAAATTTTGCGCTTGTGACACTGTTGGCGCCTAAAGGCGCTTGACGCAGTTTGGCTTTCTGATGCGGACGACGCCTATAGGCGCCCTGAGAATTTAAGCTTAACGTTAATATTAAATTTTTAATATGTATAGTAACGATTCGGTGCAGAATACAAATCAATAAATAATATTGTCCCAATGTAGTGAAACTCAGTTTTTCGATTATTCAAATATATTTTCCCAAAAATGTACCCCTAATAATAAATTTCGCTGTTCTCGGCGTACGTCGTAACTGAATTCCTACCGTATGGTACGGCCGGTGTGTCTCAAAATCTACCGTAGTCAAAGGGTTAAAAACAGAGTTACAAGAATAAGCGCTTATATTTCCGCACGATAGCCAAAACCGAGCCGGTGTTAGCCATGTATCCGCGCTCCAATGAACCGGTGGATAAAGTGTTAATATTGAATCTTAAGCCTGATAATTTTTATTCGTGCAATATTTTAGAAAGCATTCGTCAAAATCCATTCTCTGTTCCTCGGGACAAGTATAGCAAAAACGTGTCTTTCGAGTGCAAAGGGTTAAAAATCCATGCTCTCGTATTTTATGAATTTAACTTCGGAAACATAGCAAAAATTGCAGCAGAACGCATTTGTAGAGTTTGCAGAGATCATTCTGGCATTAAAAAGTGTGCCTAACAAAGTGGTTTGAATTTATTCCAAGCTTGTAAAAATTTAGAACAATAATGAGATCGAAACAGCGGTTAATTCATTTTTCAAATAAAAACTCAAGATTTTTGTACTAATGGAACACGTAAGTTTAAAGAAACATCGGAGAAGAGCCTACGGAAATTAATAATCATTGCTTTATTAAATAAAATTAAATTTCAGGAAAGTTAGGACTTGTTGAATTTTGTAGCATAAATCCGCACCAACTATTTCCGACACCTAATAGCATTCCAGCAAGCTCGGGTTTTAGATACGGGATAGTGAAGTTAGGACAGATTCTACAGGATGTCCTAACGTATTGGAGACATAAAGAAATTTTTATATTCGAAGAAAGCTTATGTCGAACGAGAATCGATATTAGGAATTAACCGGCGAAGAACGATGAAAGGAGCAGAAAAAAAGGGAAACGGAGAGAAAAGAGGCTTTAAAGGGGAAAGACAATGTTTCTGATCTGATAGTGCCACAGACCCATAGAATGATCTAGTTTTGCCGATTGCACGACTCCTAGCATTAGGCATTGTTTGCGGTCGATAGTTTCCCACTTGGCTGACGTACACACCGGGACATGGCAGTTGACAGTTTTTGCTTGATTAATTGTAACGCACGTCATCAGCCCACGGGAATAGTTTAGTCTCCCTATGAGCGAGCTCGTTGTTCTCATCGCAGCTTTTGATCCCCGTTCACTTCGTTACGCGACGAGAAAAAAAAGAAAAAAACAGAAAGAAAGATCGCGTATAGACTATTTGGGAATTGGCGTTCAGCGTCGACACAATGCTTTATTTATCTGTTTTTATTTTTGCTGGCAGGAGAATGAAGCTTTTGGTATTTTGTCTCGAAGACTTCGAATTAACGAGAATTATCGTTTATTTTTTATTTTTATTGGTTTTTTATTGGTATTTTATCGACATTTTGTTTCAGATCGTATTGTTTTTGATGAAAAATGTCTGAACTGCTTGCTATATGAGCCTTTCGTTTTTGAATTGCTATAAGTCCGGTTTTCTGTATTTGAACGTATTTATTGTTTCACGCTCTACCGTACTTAAAAATTGTTGATTGCTGATGAAAAGAAAGGAATATAAATACACTTCTCTATTTGATACATTTCTCCATAAAAATTGCAATATTAAATAAATTAAAATATTTACAGATTATTTTAGATAATATATATGACTTTGCAAACAGTGTGCTTTAAAAGTTCTTGTATACGGTAACAAAAATATGAATTTGGAAAAATTTGCAAATTGCAATGCTTCCGAACAGTGAATGCTCGACAAGACGACAGAGAATCGATGGAATTGTTTTAACGATCAACAAGTTTCAAGAGTTAGCCCCAATTTAAATAAGAGCCCATCGAATTTTAACAAGGTAGTTTGCTTAGTACTTTTCAAATATACACGTTCAAATAAATGATAAGTTTCTTTCAAAAGAATCAAATTAATCCAATGAAATTTTTAACGAAGTACATTTGTTTATAATTTGCTCCATTGATCATCTCACCAAGCTCACCGCGAAACAAAAAGAAAAAAAAAAAATGAAAATGCTTGTTAATTACAGATTCGTTATCAACCCTCCTACTGTGCTCATAAAAACGTACTGCAGTAATTTAATATTGATAATAATTATAACTCTGTACATACCTTTTTTAACAAACGTAATAAAAAATTCATCCACGCATTCCGAAGCGTATATTAAAACAAAGTTAAGAAATCTAATTAGAATAAAATTCAAACTAAAATGAAATTACATAAACTAAAAAATACGATTGGGTAACATAGACTCGGGCACAATAAGAGGGTTAAATTGATCGTTAAACACAATTGCATTGAATATTAATTTTTTTCGAATTATCTTAATCTGATATAACCTTTTAAAATAATATTATTATTTCACGACATCGTGATACCGAATCCAAATAGAATGAATACAGTGAACTTTAAACAGAGCAGTATCTGGCATGACGATTACTCAGAGATGATAAATCACAAATGATTTGTGAAACATAGACACCGTTAATAAAAATACAACGCAATGCATCAATATGACACGGCAATGCGTTCTTATACGAGAAGAATAATAAGAATAACGAGCTGCACACCATTTTACACCGTTCAATGCAGCGGTAGCCATATATTACTTCTTTGGAAATATCTATGAGTTATTGCATAATCGAATATGATGAAACAATAAATTGTGCAATTTCTGTTTGACCTAAAAATACTGTTATGCAACCGTGTTTTCTCATTTTGTTGAAGTTACTTGATGCATAGGTTTAACATCCAAGATGTTAACAACGACCGGATATTAACAAGAACCGAGCAGGCAAAATGAAAACAAAGAGGGTTGTTATTTCGTTACGTAAGCAAATAATGAAAAATTAATACATCGCTAATAGCAATTTTTAACGTATTTAAATTATAAATAGTTTTCAATTTCTCATTTTGAATCCGCTAAATTTAGCGTTTTATTTATATAA
>SMSQ01006766.1:0-49236 GCA_019453375.1 Ctenoplectra terminalis
ACATTCATATTACATGTACTAATAATATAAACTAACAAAACAAATTAATTTTGAAACGTTTACTACAATATTATAATGAATATTAATATTAATATTAATATTTTTATTAATATTAGTATTACTATTAATATCAATATTAATATTCATTATTATTAATATTAGTATTTCTATTAATATTAATTATAATATTGTAGTATACGTTTAAAAATTAATTTGTTTTATTAGTTTGTATTATTATATTTATTTAATAAATTTAATTCAGGACAATACAAATTATTTTAAAAAAACCTACGTTGGAGATTATAATTGAGATAAAAACCACTGTGTTTATACTAAATATACATAATAATAATAATAATAATAATAATAATAATATAAATTTTTATCATATATATACATACACTAAAAATTATAAATGAAAATTTTTACATACAGATTCGTAACGAAATATTTATCACGGTACAAAAACTCTTTCACGCCTTTTATCAGAAAACGCTCAACCGAAACGGGTGTGTCAGCTGCCAGAGCGTTCGGCAAACAACGCAAACACTGAAACATATGCCAGAAAAAGTACGAGTTGCTTCAACGACTCTGATCGATAGGTTTTGCTTGAAAATGTATTAGGCTTGTATAATACTGCAATCATCGATAAACGACGCTCTCAACGGCCGCAGGGCCGTAAAACTGAGGCCAGTGGAGGACCTTCCTCGCGAACGAGTCGCTACCGGTTTACACTATGCAATGAACAAGGAGATAATACGTAGTCATGTAGAGGCAACCTATGGCAGAGTGCAGAATAGCAGGGAACACCGAACGAGGAGGTAAGAGCAATGAACGCGAAGGGCGTGGGATAGAGTAAACCGTAATTCAGTTTATCAAGCCGAAGTGCATAAGATCAGGCTAACCCCTGGGCTAAGTTCTCTAAGATGAACGATATTGCAGGTTATGTCAGCTCTTCCTACTTACCATCCTCCCAATCTTTCGAATATCTTCATAAGAAAATTTTACGAGCAATCGCAACACTGCGAATCAACAATTCTGTCCATCTTCGCGACGACTACTATTTATTCCTATTGATATCTTCGAGATGTGGTTTCTATCGAGTTTACATTCTGATATTTCATCCGGGAAACGTTGTTTTATAGAACTTCATTCTGAAATAGATTTCCAGAATGAACGAGTGAATTCTAACGGAAAGATTTTAAAGACAGATTGCTGCTTCATCGATCTTCTTGCAGGAACTATTTGTACGTGTACATCAAGCAGTACATCGAGAAACACGAATCTTGTTGCATATCGCATCATCTGTAATATGTTGTACATTTAGCTCGCGATAAGTGCTGTATTTTTATTATTCATAGGATATACAGAACTAAAACAAACAGTAGTAAAATACATAACATATTTGTTATGGCAGGAGACACGCTTTAATCCTTCGCACTCCATTTACGCCGCTATGGTGACGCGCAATTTTCTTGAGAGGTTCAGTTTTAAGGTAAATGTATTTTTATCGATTCAGAAGTTGTTTTAAACAAAGTAAATTAACCAAATAAATAAAATATCATAAATACTTCTAATTTTTTTTTCTTCCTCAAACACTTTAACCTTCTGTGGGACCGTGTGACTTAAAAGCTATAAACTAATGTATCTATATTTTAAAAAATTAATTTTGTTTAGTCATCACTGCACTATTAAATTTGATTACTGTATTACTGTAGCGACACCACGATCCACCTACAGTAATTATTAGTTAAAATATTTTCAAATAAAAGTGAAAAACTGTAATCAATCGTAATTTTTTCTCCAATAAGCAGACAAAATTCGGGCTATAGAGGGTTAAGTTTTTAGCACAGCGTTACGAAACTTAAGACTAGAACTACCGAAGTGGTCAAAACGATTGATTTGCAATTTTTCATATAAATTCTATAAACTTATTATGGTAAATTTACAATTTTTAAAAATTTTCTGTGACTTTCTGTAACGAATACGAATAAAGATTTATTTCCTTCGCATCTTATATTTTTTTTCGAATTCTTATATTTATTGTGAATTCTTTGGTAGAAACAGGTATACTGTTATTATGGGTAATTCTAGTGTTAAGAAAACTTAGGAATGCAAAATGTTAATGTTGATACTAATAGTCAACTATTTGGACCGTGATACTTCTATTAAATTCAATAGAAAATAGGGTTGGAAAAAAGAACGATAAACATAACTACAGAAACTAATTTAAAATAGCATTGAACATTTTAACATACATTTCCTATTTGCTTTTTTTTTCTACTAGATTTTAAATAGCATACCAGGAAAACATTCATACTTCATGAAATCAAAATTGAGTAAAATACATTTTATTAACTATCAACTTGTAATAAACGTAAAATTTTTATGTCCAACGAAAGCGTGCCTTTTGAGACTTTCTTTAAAATCAATATGTTGTTGATTATCACGAAACAACTGGCTTTAAGTTTTGTAAAACCTGCGCGAGATATATCGAATTGCTGTTACGCGAGCACGTTCGCCTCCAATAATACGGTTGAGTGAACGAACTCGGAATGCTATAGGAATTTAAATTTCTGCACACCGCTTCAACGCCAACTCGATAGATATCCAGGAATAATTGCAAACTCGGTCGAAGAAATATTTCAATCAAAATGTTACAAATTTCAGTACTTTCTGGTTTTAGCGTGTAATCTGGACGTTTGAAAGCACAATCGGACAGTATGATCACGGTAAGACTTTCCCATCTCGAACAAAAGATTCTATCCTGATGTAGAACTCGTTCCTTTGTCTCCCCATGTCAACCCATTTCACGAAGAAAAGTTTGATGCTCCGATCGTTTCACTGCGAAGTAATATTGTGGAAAATGTTAATTAACACACCATCTGAAACGCGGTACTTGAAAATTCTATAAAAGCGGGTAACAGTTTGATGTCAGAGGTAGAAACTTTCGGAGTATTATTCGGTGAAATGTAAAAGGAAGGATGTTATTTCAGGAAATTCGAAGGCATGCCTCATCTTCTACGAAGATGAAGTGCTCGAATATAGGGACTGAGAATCATAACTATCATAACTAACATTTCTCTGGAGTTAAAGCTGTAACGTATACTTGGTGAAGTACTTGTTCTCCAGGGTAACACAGGCAAAGAGACATTCCAGTACTGGTGTAAATATCGATCCGTTATATATCGCACAGTGAGTACACGCTTGAGAGGAATAATACGGAAAATGGAAGATAGGTGAAAGTGTGAACAATGCTTAGTGTCATAGTTAGTAAGTGCAATCGTCTAGCCGGTGAAACGTACGGTATGATGTCATAGCATGACTGCGTTGCATACAGTATATACTATGTGCAATGAAAAGCGACTGCAACCTTTGCATTTTTCATGAGTCTTCACTTTTATTCACTTTCCTATGTACATCCTATGTTCCTAAAACTTGACCAATTAAATTTTATCACTTTATAATTAAGTTTTGAAAAATTGGCACCAAAATATTTCAAAGCGTTAAGTTATCTTTTAACCCTTTGCACTGGTAAACTTTTTTAAGTTTCAAAGGACTATTGTGAAAACTTAAAGTGATCTTTTGGAAAAAGAAAACAGAAAATTATAAATGTTTGCGATTTCTTACTTATTTGGTTAATTTACTTTTATTTTGAAATAAAAGAAGTGTTCGAATTGATGAAAATATAGAATTTAATTAAAAATATAATCTCTGAAAAAAATTATGCATGTCGCCATAGCGACGCCAGCCGAGCGCAAAGGGTTAAATAATTAGCGCTACAATTGATATACACATGATATGTGGCACAAGTTTTCGGATTAATTCGTTTTTCATTATCCTTTGTACAATGTTTCAGGTCAATTAGGCTCGGAACGAAAATAGAGCATTCAATAATTTTTTATTAACCCTCTATGGCGCCGTGTGACTTAAAAGTTACAAACTAATATATCTATATTTTTAAAAATTTCTTTTATCTAGTTATCACTGTTCTATTAAGTTTGATTACTATATTACCGTAGTAACACCATGTGATCTATCTATAGCAATTATTAGTTAAAAAGTTTTCAAATCTAAGTGAAAAACTGTAAGCAACCGTAATTTTTTCTCTGATAAGCAGACAAAATTCGAGCTATTGGGGGTTAATGTATTTCATTCATGTAATGGCTCTTGTTAGTATATTGTGTAAAGAATGTATTTCATATTGTATATATAAAAGTATACATCACACTGTTGAGGTCGTGATAAAAAATATTAATTATTTTGGTACTTATATTTCAACACTTAATTCAACAACGCATGAGGATTGAAACACTAATAATTGCCTTCTAGTGCCATGCAACTTTTAAATTTTGTTCTAAACATGCTTTATAACTGACCATAGTTTTAAACAAAAATATACAACATAGTTCGTGTATAAAAAATATATATAATGAACGTGAAAATAATTATCAGTTTATAATATTTGATAATATGACTCCTCATAAGTTTATTTATTTTGTGTCCACTCTGTAGCAGTTATAACATCAAAATCCATAGCAACTTATCTGATTGTGAGAATTTGCTCTATATTTATACACTTCAAATTATTAAGTTTTATTTAAGTATTTAAAATAAAATAATTTAAATTAAATTAAAAAATATATCTTTAGAAAAAAATTCTTCTTCATTTCTAGATTATGCTAATTTAATATTTTATCATACAAAATCTTTTAGTTTCCTATAAAAGTACCTTTAAAAATTATCCAGTACATCCAGTTTTAGTATACAGAGTGAAGAAGCCGGAAATGGGGGGTTCACGAGATAATTTCAAGCAACTTTTTCCTTTGCGAAAACGTCACATTCAGCTTCGTTAACGAGTTATTAACAAAAAACACTGACCAATAAGAGAGCGAGAAAGGCGGGCAGCCGCACACGAGAGCGTTGTCTCTGTGCAGCGCTCGACTTCAACGAGTAACTCAGACTGAATCGAAAAATTAAATTAAATTTACTCGATCGGCGAAAGATTCGCTTGCTGCTTGAAAATATGGGTCACTGTGTCACTGTACCGATCTTGACCTTTGATATTACGGTACCACAAATAAAAGTCATCAAGTAAAATCGAATGATTTCGCGTCGCGATGGAAATTGAAATTTATGGTTAAATCCGTGACACTCTCGCCTCGTTGCTCATGGAATTCAAGAATATCTGTATCCAGCCACAGAAATATGCAGAAAACTGTATGCATCAATTCCACTACTAGCAAGCACCTGTATGGTTGCTGCTTACGCATATACCTGCACAATACGTACGTATGTATACGACATAGAGAGCTCGAGATGGAATCGGGTAAAAATGACTTTTTCATAAAAAGCTACCATATATACGCTAGTGTACATGTATCTGCGTGTATGTGTATACAGTATGGTGAGACTGCTCGTGCGAAGAAGCGCACGTTATGACTAACGTTCCGCACAGAAAACTGGTTCAACGAAACATATCATTTCGCGTAAGTTGAACTATTATGAATCGATTTTCTCCAACGCTGTATCTTTTATTATTAATTTAATTTTTGCGTGGTTCTGCGCGACTCGATTAAGATAAGTGGAGTCTGGAGTTGCTTCGTACTATCGAAATGAACGGGTTCTTGATAGTGATGGTTTTACGTCGCATCGACTATGTGGTCATTAGCAACGACGGCGAGCTGAGTTGATTAGATTTTGTTCTGCGTGTTTATTTCTGTCAAGTATTTTAGTGTATTTTTGACGTGGTCTGTTGAAATTAAAGCATTTTCGAATCTGATTTTATACCTTCGTCTTTGAGTTACAGTAGGTGTACATTCGTAGAGTGTGTGTGTGTTGTTAATCGTTAAGTCAATATTGTGTTGATGTGTTATTCTGGTGTGTCTAGTTCTTAGACGGGACAGTACGATCATTTCTTTATAATTTTGATTGTTAATTGGAACATGTTGATAGAAATGTTTTATCAAACTGGAGATAAATAGGATTTTATGTATAACTAGGTAAACAAATGTAATCGATAAAGAAGAATACTTAGGAGATATTGTAGTGGATTCGGAATAATTAGATTTTGTATCGATACTTAGGAAAGCTTATAAAATATTTTTTGCAATATTATACAATTTAATATTATACAATATTACGTATATAATTAATTTCTACATCAAGTTATTATAATTGATTTCTATAGTAAATACGAATATGAATGATTAGGTTACACAGTGTTTTAAAATATAATCCGTAAGTTAAGAACATGAAAAAATTGACTAGCTAAAACTAGGGGTGTGCAATTAAGAGCTTTTTTTTTTAAATATTGAAATTCTCGAGAATTTCGAGAACCTGAAACTGGTTTCGAAACTATTTAGCTTAAAACGCGTATTCAATAACATCGACATATCTTTTTTAACTATAGTTTCAAATTCTGTTCGCAAAATAACGTTCTTTTTTTTCGGTTTCAAAAAAAAAAACGAATAACAATTATTTTCAACCCATTAGACCAGGACTGGCCAACACGCGGCCCGCCACGTTAAATTGTGCGGCCCGCCAGGCGATTTTATATTTTTATCGAAACTTTTGTTTCTCGTTGTATGTATACAAAAAATATTAAATAAATGAAAATTTGCACGTGTCATTGTTATGATACGCAAGTGCGATTGCGAACACCAGTTCTATATTTGATATCCACGAGCGCCAAATGTTACTGAAAGAATCAGTTTCGTTAAGCAACCATCGGTAACGTTCATCTGTAATTTTAATACAGTTATGCAATAAAGAATCAATCCACAGATTTTTGCTTTTAGTAATGTAGGAGTGTGGAAGATCAGCAGTTAGAAAACCAGCAAAGATGTGCAACTCATTAATTAACCCTTTGCACTCGGCTGGCGCGACTATAGGGACATGCATATTTTTTTCAGAGATTATGTTTTTAACACGTTAAACGCCACGTCGATTTTGGTCGACTGTCCGTTAGGCTGTGTGCTGTGATACTAATTCGAAAACATTTGATCGCAAAGTAGTTACGAATTTAAGAAGAGAATTGTAAAAGTTTGCAAAGGAAAGTGGTATCTTTGTTTAATGGGATTTAACAGAACCTATTAATGAATTTCAAGGTATTATTTTTTGAAATTGAAATCGTCAGTCTCTGGAAACTAACGAAGCCTAAACGAAAATTTCAGCATCGGTCAACAGGGACCGGCGTGGCGCTTAACGTGTTAATTAAATTCTATATTTTCATCAATCCAAACACTTTCTTTTTAAATAAAAATAAATTAACCAGATAAATAAGAAATCGTAAAAATTTATAATTTTCTTTTTTTCTTTCCAAAAGAACACTTTAAGTTTCCACAATAGTCCTTTGAAACTTAAAACGGTTTACGAGTGCAAAGGATTAAGACTCGAGGTTTAATTATATTGAATCGTAGTAAAACAATAAAGTTTTATTCATTTTGTATTTGCGTTACATTTTTTAAAAGCATATTTATCCAAAGTGAGGTCAACTGTGACATGACGCGTCATCAAAGTCTGCCGTTAAACCATTTGGATTGGCCAGGCCTGCATTAGACTTTTGTCATATCTCTGATAATTTCATTACTTTATACTGCGGAATTCCAAAATGCCTCAAAAATAAAAAAAATACGAAATCGTAGTCGTATTCAACAAAGCTCGATGTTTTATATTTTCCAAATTTTCGAGAATTTTGATATTTTTCAGTCTCGAAATATCTTTAAGATTCTCCTGACACGTTCCGACATCTCTTAACTCGTCCTAAGTAATCGAGTTTCCGACATTTTCGGGTTTTCGGACACGTCTCGTCAAAGCATATGCAAATTATCACTATCCCTAAGTTACTTCTGGAAAATAAGTTTTGATGGACTCTTTCTCTCTTTAGTAATTCAGTAACATGTTAATGTTTAAGCAAGCATAAAATCAAAATACGTTTTACCAGCGTAAGTGCTGATCTAGTTTATCCATTATTATTTCCACCGACGGTAATGCTGCCAGAATTTTGAAATATTATTATTATTTAATTTAATTCACCGCAAGACAGGTTACATTATACATCGTGTCTCTGAAAATATTTTCAATCATTTCGCAATAATTATTTCATTTGTATTTTATCTATGTCAAACGTTATTTTTTTAAATATAAAGCTGTGCAAAAATTAATGAAGAAATAGACAGAAGTGAAGACCGAGGTTTTATATCAAAGAATACCAAAGTGATAGTAAAATGGTGGAAAAAATTGCTTTTTGGTGGCTTGCAAATGGCTGTAATTAATTCGTACATTTTTTATAAAGAAATATATTCACAAAATGATATGAAGCCTATGATATGAAGAATATAAACCAGGCACAGCATTAAAATCACAGAAGCGTATAAAAAATACTAATCTTTTTAATAAAATTTGAACGAGCTTTTACAGAATCCCTTGTCGCTAATGACCTAGATGTCGATGCGACATTAAATCCGCGTATACATGTACATATATTGAATTGAATTAACAGAATTTAAAAGAATTTAAAAAAATTCATAAATACTTCTTATGATTTATTACATCAATCACACTGAAAAAATTGTCTAAAACTAACATTTGTGAAAATAATTAAAATAACATCTATATAAATAACAGTAAAATATGAATAAATTTCTTTTTTTTTTGCGCGTCCAACATTTATAAATACTCTTACTAATAAACAACTACTCCATAAAAATTATGTAAATTCTTTTCTTAGCACTTTGAAATTAACAAAATTTGTATGAAATTGGTTAAAAATCGTTCTAAAATATTCTCGAAGCCATAAAGGTTATACACTATCTTGAATATTAGACATCAGAATGTTTCGAGTGGTTCTTATCGAATTTCTCTGGACTGGTTACAATGAGCTAATTATCATTTGATCATTTCAAATACACGTTAATTATTTATTGTTAAAAAATATCTGATAGTCAATCAGTGTAGCGAAGTGGTACCGCGAATGCTTCTTTTGCACCCTCAGCGCGCGTTCCCTTGGATAGGGATACGACAATACCTCGCTCGAGGACGACATAAGTTCCGCAACAGCACACAGTTTTCTTCAGCTTCTGATATCCTGTTTCCTCACGGTTACAACTAACTTCTGATGAGCACTGCAACAATTCTCGCTTTATGACACGTCTTCAAGCTATTGCGGGCGAGAGAAGCAGTTTTCTCAAATAATAGTGTCATAAAGCGCTACGCTAACAATGAGTACTTTTTTGCTGAGCGTGTCGTCACTTCAGCGTCGTGTCTTATGAATGCTACTTGAAAGCAAACTTTACTATTGTTCATATGCGCGTTCTAGATCCCAAGAAGATTATAGTGCGTCAAATCTTATTGATCAAAGCATCTAGAATTCTTCGTTAAATTAAATTAAATTTTTTAAATTTCACCTTTTACATAAGAACACCTAAAATATTTAATTTAACTTATTCATAATAATTATTTTTGTATGTCCACCAATTTCAAATACAATAGAATTAGCAAGCAACAATTTAATATATTTAGCTTTTTAATTTTAAAAAACCATAAAATTTGATGAAAACTCAAATTTTGAATTCATGCAAAAAAAATCCACGCATTGTCATTCATCTTACACTGTATCTCTGTACTTTAATAGTTGTTTCTGTACAAAAGTACTGAATTCATATATTTTGGAAACTACTTTTTTACGAAGACAAAGTATGCGTCTGAATAGTGAAGAGTGTGACCAAATTTTTTAATAATTTCGCGCGATAATTAAAATTCGAAATATACTAGAATCTGAATTAACTTGACTGAAATATGTCCGGTTAAATTTAAATGACCATCCTCACCACTTAACCATTTGAGTGCCATGGGTCTATGTTGTTTCCCAATCGAAAATTGCCAATCGGCTTGATAGCGCTTATTCCGCGTCCAAAAATGCCAAGGAGCGCGATTGCATATATTTAATTACTGTTTATTATAGTCTATTCTATATTATTTAGTTCATTATATTATTCTATAAAAACGAGTACACCTACAGAATGTAATATTACTCCAATTTTATCTTAACCCTCTATGGAACCGTGTGACTTAAAAGTTAGAAACTGATGTATCTATATTTTAAAAAATTAATTTTGTCTAGTTATCACTGCACTATTAAATTTGATTACTGTATTACTGTAGTGACACCACGATCCATCTTCAGTAATTATTAGTTAAAACATTTTCAAATCAAAGTGAAAAACTGTAATCGATCGTCATTTTTTCTCCAATAAGCAAACAAAATTCAGGCTATAGAGGGTTAATTTACCTTAGACTGAACGGTAACTGTAAAATCACGCATCGACAGAAACCGAGCGTGCCGCAATTGTCAGCTTCGCAGCCTAGACACGTAACAGAAGAAGCGCAATATCGCCGCTTGGCACTCAAACGGTTAATATCTCTAATTTAGCGAAACCTAACACATAGACAGGGAATGTAGATAGATATGTATAACGAGAGTAAATTATGTACAGGTTTTTAGAAACATCTAAACTCTGAACTCTCTCGAAACTCAAGAAAGATTCAAGAATTCAAAAATTTACAGTTTTTTCATGATTCGAAATTTTTGAAACCCAGGTAATAGAAAAATATAAAATCAATAAATGAAGTAAATTAAAAAAAATAACAAATAAAAGTAACAAATGAAGAAAGTAAATTAGATCGATTAAGAGTTCAGAGGTCAGTATTCTTGAACAAGAATCTGAATGACGTATTTTTGTATATTGTTATATACTTGTTTATGTTTCGCTTGTGTATGGTTAATAAATTTGAGTTTAACTCTTTTATTGTGTTCACTAAAACTCACACTAATTATATAACAATTATGATTGTATATAATTTTGATAAATGTAATAAAAAATTGATTCATGCATTCCGAAACGTGTATAAAAATAAAGTCAAGAAATCTGATTCAAATAATGTTCACAATAGAAAAATTACATAAATTAAAAAGCAGAACTGACAATGAGTTACACAGACCTGAATACAGTAAAGAGGCTAGAGCAAAAATATTGTTGAGACTTCAACTTCCCAAAACAAAATATTTCTTTTACAAAACAAAGTCAGCACTTTAATCTTCGGAAGTTACGAATTTCGAAAAATTCGAGTTTAGAAATTTTACAAAATTTCGAGTTCAAGTTTGGAGTATTTAAAAATTAGGTTTCACCCTATCTTTAGTTCCAACGAATCATTCAATCACGAAAATTTCAATTTTTGTGATTTTTATACTATTTTTATAAAAATGGTAACAATTGATCAGTGAGTTTTTCTCGATGAAAATTAATTCAAATTAAAATTTAAAAAATTAATTCAATAGGATAAATCAGTCTTTAACAGTAATTAATTTTATAAAATTTTAATTTAACAACTGTTCTTAAAGGATCCGGTCATGAAGTGGATTACTGTTAAAATTAATCGGATGTATTATCTTTGGACTCATTTTCATTGAAAAAACTTTACTAATACACTTTCATTATTTTTATAAAGATAGCAAAGACAGCAAATTATAAAAATTAGAATTTTTATATTTCATAAGTTACTATTATTTATTATTATAATTATAATTTACGTATGTGTCATTGCAACGCGTATGCGAAATACTCTCGTTATATTAAGATTCCTGGGACCAAAACGCTTTCCCTGCCCGCGAGAATTTTAATGAACGATACATCTGATTAAAATTTAATCAGACATTAGTGCAGAGTAATGATCCGCTTAGTGTACACAACTCGTGGATGGATGCGGTCGGTTATAAAGTAGTAGACAGGATACAGTCTCAAGTTAGTCGGTTTTGCGTATACATATACAGGGTGGTGCATTTTAAACAGGTCACCTGAATAACTCGCTTGTTTTTGAAGATAGGAAAAAATGCATTAGACCAAACTTACTTGGTATCGGGGGGCTCATAATTTGGTATTACCAATTTTTCTGTGGGTGGAGGCGTCAAGGAGATACGAAGATCAATTCTGTTTTTTTAAATGGAATGGTATGGTTTCTTACTTCTAGTCTGATAGAGTGTTTCAAGACGAATACAATGACCTATTATGAAGGTCATTCAAGGTCAGCCAAAGTCAACTGCAATTGAATATAAATTACCAAACTACCAAACTTGACATGCAAGAAGGTATAAGAAGAGCTTGCTCTGTAATAGATACAAATGAAATTTGCCAGGCAGTGTCATCGGAATTGCAACAATTTAGACTATGTATCCATGTTCAAGGTCGCCATTTTGAACACTTGTAGTGGCAGTAAGTAAATAACACGTATAAATAACATGTTGCGTGTAAATCGTTCAAGTATTCGAAAAGTACTCTGAGACAATTTATTTTGTATTGTAGTTGCCTTTGGCTGACCTTGAATCACCTTCATAATAGGTCATTGTATTCGTCTTGAAACACTCTATCAGACTAGAAGTAAGAAACCATACCATTCCATTAAAAAAAAACAGGATTGATCTCCGTATCTCCTCGACGCCTCCATCTACAGAAAAACACCAAGCAAGTTTGGTCTAATGCATTTTCTCCTATCTTCAAAAACAAGTGAGTTATTCAGGTGATCTGTTTAACACGTTGACTGCCATGTCACCCATATTCGGGTGACAGTAAAGTTTCTGATCGGACCGCGTCACCCGTATTGGGGTGACGCTTATTTCACTACTTGCCAAGGATATTCGTATGTGTTAAAAAAGATATTTCTCTGAGGAAGTAACAAAACTATTGAATATTAATTAATATAAACTAAGTTAATTATATAATAAGTAAACTAAATTAATTAATATAACGAAGAATACGCTACGTACAGCGGTACGCGTGGCCTGAAGGAGATTTTACTGTAAACGCGCGTGGCAGTCAACGTGTTAAACTGCCCCACCCTGTACATCGTGTCGGCAACCACTGTGTGGTCGATGTGTTATAAAGTATGAATCGAGTGATCAATATTATCGTTTCGTATTATACACAGTTAACGGTCAAATACAAAGAATGTAATAAGAATAAATCACGATCAGTTAGCTCGTATACCGTTTAACGCAGATATCGTCTCATTATTGTACTTAACACTGTTAACACGTTGATTGCCACATGCACCGATGACGAGACGGATTTGATCTGGAATAAGTCACTCGCTATATTCTCTTCTTTCTTTGAATTCGTTTGCAATCGCAATTCTCGGAGTCCCTTAATACGTTCCGTGCCACGTGGGACGCATACGCCTTACGCTAGACTTTCCATTCAAGTCATAAAGAACTTTCGCCGTGAAATGTAGATAGGACGGGTAGATGTATCCGCTTTGATAACTTAATTTGTTAAAATAAAATTTACTGCTTTCTTGATAATCATTATTTTTGTTGTATTGTATACAGGGTGTCCCAAAAGGTCTGTAAGTCCCTTCAAGGGATCATTTCTGAAATGATTTCGAGCAACTATTGGGTTGTTCGGAAAGTAATTTCGTTTTTTCCCGATAGAGGATTTAATTGTATTTTTTTGCACCCAACTTCACACTTAAGCCGCATAATTATTATATGTTTTGAGAGCTGATATAGCAAGGTTTGTGTGTGAAAAAGTCCATTTGATTCTAGGCAGTAGTTTTTGGTTGGTGCTCTTTTAAATATGGAGAGCAATAAACAGCATTTCCGTCATATTTTACTTTTTTGAAAACCAGAACTGGTTTGCAAAATTTTGATCCGGAAATTTTGATGTCGAAGATGCACCACGTTCTGGAAGGCCGGTTGAAGCTGATAAAGACAAGATAAAGGGATTAGTTGATGCAAACCGGCGAATAACAACACGAAAGATGGCGAAAGGTGCTGGACCAGAATGGCCAATATATAATTGAATAAAATATTTGTTCATTATGCGAAAATTGTCTTTCATTTTCACAAAAAAAAACGAAATTACTTTCCGAACAACCCAATATTTCCTTTGCGAAAATATCAAAATCGGCTTTGTTAAGGAGATATTAACGAAAAGCACTGAACAACAATGGAATTGAAAATATATTTAAAATAAAACTGGTTTTTATCATATACAGTTTAAAATCTACTACAGATTGTTTACAACTGGTTAACACGTTAAACGCCACACCGATTTTGGTCGACTTTCCTTTAGACTGTGTGCTGTGATAATTCAAATTCATTTGATCGCAAAATAGTTAAGAATTTAAGAAAAAAATTGTAAAGGCCTGCAAAGGAAAATGGTAACTTTGTTTAATGCGATTTGATAGAACTCGTTAATGAATTATAAGGTATTATTTTTGGAAATTGATAGTATCAGTCTTCAAAAACCAACGACGCCTGAACGAAATTTTCAGCATGGGTCCGCGGGGACCGGCGTGGCGCTTGTGTTAACAGTATACCTTCACTCGTTGAATTCAATTTATAGCTAGTAAACTTAAGTGTATCAAAAATACTGTAATATAAATTAGAATAAATAATAATGAAGGAAAATATAACTAAACAAAAACAAATTCATAAGTCCACCAATATCATGTCACACTATTGCAAATGAATAACAACAGCATAAAATAGCAGCCTATCATAAATATAACGTCATACTATACACTAATGAAATACAATAAAGTGTTATCGACAGATCAAAACATACATAGTCAAATAGTCGATCTATAGTATCGGACAAATAAATTTGGACACTGACGTTTTTCTGTTTGTTTTTTGTCATAGTTACCTCACGTACTTATGTCACTCACATATTTCTTTACCATATTAACCGTTTAACTCTTTGAGGTACGGTGGGATTAAAAGTGTCCCACCTTTTTGATGTATTTCACGGCATGGTGGGACATTTTTAGTCCCACCTCGAAATCTTGCAGTAGCTGCATGTGCATAGGTTTATATTTCGCATTATTTATGTAAAGCAGTTGGTAATGTATTCAAACAATGTTACAAATGCATTCCTTGCGTTGGCAACATTCAACACGCAATTAACGGTTGACCAATTGTTATAAACGGAAGGTTTATTGCACTAACATTTTAATTAACTATTACTATTTTATTATGTTTTTACACGATGTTATACCTTTATTAATAAAAATATACCAATTTTGTTTCATTTAAAACCCGATAAAATTCCTGTGCAACATGGGTCTATTTTTGATCTGAAATCCTGTGCCTCAAAGAGTTAAGTGCGAAGAAGCGCTATCGCGCTTCTCTTTTGTTGCGCCAGAAATTTTGCGCTATATGTAAAAAAGGACTTCATGGAATTTATAGAACAAAACACTCTTGCAATAAGCGAGAATAAAAAATATTTTTGTTGATAAAAACTACTTTTTAAATAATAATTAGAGTAAATTATTATCGTTTTTATTATTTTTCACAAAAAAAACTACGCATTTCATTCCGCACTTTAACCATATATACAAGAAAATTTTTCAGCACGGTTAAAATATATATGTTATATTGAAATTTGTTATATTTAATGCTCTACAAGCATTATGATTGAATTAATGTTAATACACCCAATCATTTAAGTATATGCAGAAACATCATTTGTCATCATGTGTCAAGACTCTCAGAATATGTCGAAGTAATTGTTAGCAACTGCTGAACAAAAGTTATATCGAACAAACTAATTGTTATTCGCGTAGAAAAAATTAATCGAGTTTCAAAACTCGTCAACAGTTTCTTCGATACATTCCGACTTGCTCGTTGAGGTATAAGCACGGCGTGGAGTCAACGCTCTCGGTGGCGGCCAGCCGTCTTACTTATTGTATATGTTGACGCGTTCCTATGATTCTCATTGCCTGGGAATGTTGGCTAGACGTGTATGTGTTGCACAAAAGGAGTGCCGTCTAAGTCAGATTGAAAATGATGTTCCCTGGCTGCTTTCTAAATTATTTCTGGTCTTTCTTCGGAAATTTCAGTCTATCGAAACTGCGTTTCGTCCTATTTTGGAGGTGCACCGTGCACTACTCCTCCCTACCATTGCGCCTTTAGCACGTTTCGGTAGGAGTGGGGGTGCATCGGTACCGCTTCGTGGAACTTCCGAGAACCTTTAAAACGCCACTGTGTCGGGTCCTCGGGGCCTTGGAAATTTACAACACGTCTAGCGCTATCGAGTGTGAGAAAGTGAAAGTAGAATCTTGGAAAAACCAACCTTGACTTTCTTACGTTAGAATATTCTTTAACTTCTTTAAAAATAGAAAAGAGACAAAAGTCCTGCAACTCGAGGAAAGAAAATCTTAGCGACCGCATTGTAAAGTTCACCAAGGGTTCTCTTCACAAACTTTAAACACTGTGATTGGTCAATGTTTTTCGGTAATAACTCGTTAACAAATCCAAAATTTGACATTTTCGTAAAGGAAAAAGTTCCTTGAAATCATCTCAGGAATTAACCGTTAACCTTTTTAGTGCCGGACAACGATATATCGTCGTTGGCACATTTCGCAAGTGTAGCGAATATGCGATGGCGCATTGCGAGAAAGCTCTATCTCAAAATAAATTTATAAAACGTTATAAACAGTCTAATTTCATTGCAAAAGAATTTAAAAAATTCCTTTTGGGTTTAACTTTTTGTTATATTCTATGTTGGTTGGTGTCTGTTATATTCAATGCTAAATAAATTGCTTGTGTAAGTAAAAATAAGTAAATATTACATATTTTTAGTAGCCAGATAACTAAATATAAATATTTATAATAATACCTAAATTTTTTTTTTTAGTCATGTTATACCAGCTACACGATCTACTTGTTCCGCAGTAGATCTGTCTGACACTTGCCGTGCATCATGGAGTTATCCTTTTGTTCTCAGGACCGATATTGGTTATTTTATTAAAAATTATTGAAAATAAAATACTGATATTGTGGGAATGGTAAGTTTGAGGCGTGGATGTTTAATCTGGAGTGCAAGAGGTGTGCATAAAGAGTGTTTGGGACAGTGTGATCGAAGTGCGAGAAACGAGTGTTTGGGCCGAGCGATAGATGTGCGAGAGACGAGTGTTTGGGCCGAGTGGTAGAGGTGTAAGAGATGAGTGCTTGGGCCGAGCGATAGAAGTGTGAGAAAAGAGTATTTGGACCGAATGACAGAGATTATCGTGTGACCGAGGAGTTCCTGCGAATGCCTGAGCAGAGTGAAAGAGATTGAGAAATAGCAGAAGAGAGAATCAGGGAATATATGGATGGAGAGAATGCACGCGCGGGAGAGTCGAGAGTGGAGAGTCGAGAAGAGTTAGTCGAGTATAGAGAGTCAAGTATAGAGAATTAGAGAGCGAACATTGTAACGCTGAGTATCTTTATTAGTTAATAAATAGTTATTGCTAAGCAGACAGTATCCATTGGTGAGTCTTCATTGAGACACCCGCCAGCAACCTAACATCCCTACAATATTTCATACTACATGGTCTACATAAAACTGTGATCAAACGATGATTAGTGCAAATACTGTTTGTAGAAGAGAAACTTGTTTCTATGTTCTTCATCATGGTTTATATCGATGTTATTCATGTGATTTTCAATAAGTATTGAAATACAATTGGCATTACATTACTCTCCCTTTCTTCCGCAATACGCTGCATTTTAAATTTTTTAAATATCATTCTTAGTTTGGTTTTTACGAGCTTTTTCCCAAACCTTAGTAAATTCGTCAAATTCGTCCGGTCATCTTCGGTTAAAGGGATTTACGTATCTTTTAGGACACACTGTATATTGTAAAGCGTACGTCAGAAGCAAAACTACTCGTCACGATAAAGTGAAGCGCATATGCAGCACGCGACGTGAACGAAAAATTACCAGAATTCGGATTGGCATGGAACATATTAATGCAAGAATGAGAGCACTTCATATTATTATATTAGGTTAAGTAAAAACTATTAGCGAGCTATCGTCGGTAATGTAATTGTATCGAACAAAATCCAAGGTACACAACTAGAGATATTGCAAAGATGTTAAACATTTCACAAAAATCGCTTTCTTTGCATTTGAGAAAGCTCGGAATAACGAATAAGTATGACGTTTGGGTTCCGGAAGAGCTAACGGAGAAGACTTTGATCAATCGCATTTCCATTTGCGATTCATTGTTAAAACGATACAAAGATCGCCCATTTTTAAAACAATTTGTCATTGGTGATGAAAAATGGATCATTTTTAATAATGTTAAACGAAGGAAACATTGGTCTATGCCAAGACAAAAGCCATTAACAACGACCAAACCTGAACTAAAATGCGCTAAAAAGGTATTGCTCTCGGTTTGGTGGGATTATAAGGGAATATTGTATTATGAACTCTTACCAAATAATCAGACTATTAATTCTAAAAAGTATTGTGAACAACTGCATCGCCTAAAAGCAGCGATACAAGAAAAGCGTCATTCACTTTCATCCAGAAAAGGAATAGTATTCCATCGAGACAACGCACGACCGCGCACATCTTTGATGACACGACAAACATTATTGCAATTTGATTGGGATGTTTTACTTCACCCATCATATTCACCGGACTTGGCATCATCTGATTTTTACTTATCTCGAACAATGCAAAATTCCCTTGATGGAAAATCGTTTAAAAACACAGACGAAGTGTTGATATTTAAATAAGATTGTTTCTATAACAAATTGTTGATATAATGTAGTATTTATAGAGTTTTTTACTTAAATATAGTTTATAAATATTTAATTATTAAGAATTAAGTATTGGTAAGTGATTGTGACGCGCGATAATAGACTATTAATATTACAATAATTCCTTAATTACGCAACACTCTCATTTGACGTTCTCTCAGCACTCTGTTCTACTCTCGGTTCAACACTGTCCCACCTACGTTCAACTCTTTTTTACTCTACTCTACGTTCAACACACTCCCACGTTCCGTTCAACTCTCTCATCAACACTGTCCTCCGCTTTCTCCAACTCTCCCCGTTCAACCCTGCTTTTCCTTCGGTCCAACTCTCCCTCCGCCTCGACCCATCGTCCGTCCGTTGGGTCCGGTCCCTGTCCCGTTGCGCCTTTATTGCCTTCCATAAACTATGAGTTCTTAAAACTACGAATTCTTAAAACTACGACACTACATATTTAATAAATGTAACAAGCGCAACTCAGGCGCAAACAGAAAAGTTAGTTGATAACAAAACGTTAATAGGTTTATAATAATCGCTCTGCGATGCGTACACGTTTTCATCCAACCAAGTCACATACTCAAGAGAGGTAATTTAACATAGCAACAGGCAAGGCATACAGAACATTTTTCACTTCGCTTATAGATGTCGCGAACTTCCAATACAAATAATGTTTTTTGATTTAATATGCACTGATAAATATTTTAAGCTTATTTGAATTGTGCATGGTTACCAATCAATTATTTTGTGTTTCGAGCGTACAAAAGATTGTTGATCAACCTCCTGTACGTGTGCAACCGTAAATCTCACGAACTTACTGGCGTTGCACCTCCAATGTTAAATTAATGACAAGTCTATTTGTTTGCGACGAGGACGAATTCAATTCACTCAATAATCAAACTTAACCAGCAATTTATTTAAGTTAGTACCGGAAAGAGTTCCGGTACGACAAGGTACGAGTACAGTGATGTTGTTGATGTAAATAAAATAGTAAAAAATCTAGTCGTTGGCAAATTTGTTCGCTTCTTATAACTGACCCTGTGTGGGTGGAGTTCACTGCATTTTCCGGGGTCTTCAGCTCCATTGGTGGAGCATTGCCACTTCTCTGAGTAGTGCCACTTGGGGCACACCCCCAACCTCAAGTCAGGAGTAGGAAGAAAATTCACTTGTGTGGTCCTAAATGAAAGGTCCCAAGGACTAAGCAGGAAAGGCCACTCCAAAGTGTCAACCAGATGGCTGGTTGAGTGACCCTCGAGCATTGTCTATCCTTGGGACCCAACATTTTGTAAGGTTGGCAGCCATGAGTTACGTTACTGTCGCGCGCTAAGCGCGCCCGCATCTTTTTTGTTAAGTTAGTTTTTTTTTTTTTTTGTACGGCTTTAGTCTAGCGAACATCCCAAAGGAGTTAATTACAATAAATCTGTTTATTGCTTAATAATCAACTGTATTAATTGGTTATTTTACTTGAATATTAATACGAAGTTAAAACACACGTATCTAAATTTTTTAATGAAAAAACACAACAATTTTATGAAACAGGAATATTTATGTTACCAAGTAGATGGCAAAAGGTCATAGAACAAAATGGTGCATATATCATTGATTAGGTAAGTCTGACTGTAAAATTACAAAACTTTAAGTTCTTGCGAAGAAACGCGAACGAACTTTTTACTCAACCTAATAATTCTTTTCCAAGAATATCATCGTTGCTCTGTCGATCATTTTACGGTTTGCCACTATCTAGCGTCTCTCGCTCGTTCTCTGTTCTCTCGTGTCCCGTTTAAAAACAAAATTAAGCCGAATAGTACACCTGATCCACGATAAGCAACTAACCTGTCTCAAACCTGTTGCTTATTTCGGATCAACCCTGTACATAACGATCTTGATTATCAGGCCGTCGGTCAGTCTGACATTTGCTTTCATTTAAGAGTTAGTCAACAGAACGTGTAGCCTCTTAGTGTAAAGATGAATCTCAAATCCGGTAGTTGAAACGTTACTATTGCGTCAGATACATAGAGATGTACCGTTACCGTACCTTGAAATAGTACGCTAAAAAATCGGTCGTTGTCGCCTGAAAGTCACGGTACCTAAAATGAAATCATATACTGAAACGTAGTAAAATACTGGAACAATCTAGTGCTATGAAAGAAGCCGGTCGAAACGCATCCGACACACTTTTCTTCAACAAGAAATCCAATAAACATCCCTCTGTCAAGAATCAATCTTCGTTTGTTAATGCTTTATTGTGATAATTAATTCAAGCGCAATAAATTCTGATCTTTTTCAAAAAATAAATTTTTCTGTCGATCCAGATGACACTGTTTAACCCTTTGACTACGGCAGATTTTGGCACGCACTGGCCGTACGGTACGGTACGAATTCACTCGCGACGTTCACTGGGTACGGTGAAATTTTTTGTTAGACATGCATTTCTGAGGAAGTATATTAAAATATTCAAAATATTGAAATTTATTACATCAAACGAATATTACTTGAAGTGAACATTAATTTTAAGCTTTTTTTAAATAACAATATTTTATAATATTAATATTTTATTAATATTTTAAGCCAATATGTTTCGGACGCAAATAAGCGCCAACAGTATCGGGAAGTCAACATGTTTCGGACGCCAATAGGCGTCAACAGTAGTCAAAGGGTTAATAAACAAGAAACGAACGCTTAATTTGAACAGCCGTTGCGCGGTACAGGTTCGGTCACGTAATTTTTGAGAAAAACTCCCAGATGTATGAGAGTATATAATTTTTGTACGAATAAAAACTTTTGCTCTTTTCGTTATTGTTCGTGACTTGTTGCCAACGAGTTCTCAATTACTAATCAAAAGAATGAGGACGAAGAAGAACCCACGAGGCGAGCGTAGGAAATCTTGTTAGAAAAAACTGAAAGCTATTTTTTTAAAAGTATTTTGTTTCTCGTTAATACGTCCAGTTTTATATGAAAGTTGATTATGAGTAAGAGACTGTAATTTAATGACATATTAATGAAGAATAATTCATAATACTATTCACATTACACACACTATCGCTCATAAGTATCCGACCACTGATAAATTTGTTAACTTGATCAATTTATAGCGATGATACATAAATGATACTAAAACATGTAAATTAATAACAATTTAATGACTGAAAGTATTATTTACTATGTTCTTAAGGAATCGACACATTGTAAATTGAAATTTTCTGTTAATAATAATTTCCAAATAGTGTATTAAAATTAAATACACGATTCGGAAAAGGACACTGTTTGAATTAACCATTGTAGATGAACATCATTATTTAATCCATTGTTTAGTAATCGAATAACCTAAATATAAAAAACTTTTCAAATAACAGTATTGTTAGAGGTAGAGGATCGGAGCGAACACTTTTTACAATAAATAAATTATGTAAAGATTGAACGGCATTGCGAGAACGTGTTGACAGAGGCAAACTGAACTTAACTACTTTTGATAAACATTTGTTGAATGCCTGGTAACAACAAAACGGGTGTCAATGTCATTCAACGAAAAGGATATTAACCCTTTGACTGCTAAAGGCGTATATATACGCCCTCGCAAGTCCATCAATATATACGAAAGGCGTATATATACGCCCTCTGTATTTTTTAGTCATAACACTTTTATTACTATTTTACCAGTTGATTCAACATGGAATTTGTTGTCTTATGTAACATAGCAACTAAATATCGGCAATATTTAATTACCGATTATTATTGAAGGAATGTACAAAAGTTAAGTAAATTAAAATAGCTTAAAAAGTTACTTAATATAATAAAAAAAATTGATATTTTTAATTTTTTTGCCATTATTATTTTTTAAACCCTAAGAATGGCATCATATTTCCGGGTACTGTTTTGGTCACTGTCAGTGGACAACTAGTCGCAGCGACCGACAAGCGAAAAACGCGCCGTCCATATTGATGGATTCATCCGAGAGCGCGCCGCAGTCAAAGGGTTAATATCTTATATCTCTAACAAGTATAATTCCATAAGGTTTGATACCTATAAATTTTAACCCTTTGCGGTCGGTGTCCCCGTAGCGGGGACATTTTGAAATCGTCGTAGAAATCGATGTCCCCGCAGCGGGAACATTCGAAAATCGCAAAAATGACAAAACACTATGGTCCTCTATGCCTCGTGATTCAAATGTTTCGGTCGATTTACGAGATAACAATCTATGATTGTTCAGAGAAATATCCATATATTGACTTTAAATCCTGTACAGAAAAGTAACTGCGAAACGCTAGATTTGCTCCGACCTGCTGGTACTCCCAAAAGCGAAATCTGCCGACCGCAAAGGGTTAATGTCATTTTTATTGCATACTAGCTGAGTAATTTATTCACAATATTCAATTTCACCCTATCATAGTATTCTGCTCCACATAGCTCTAACAATAACAATTAAATAACAAAATTATAAATTACATTCTGTTAAAAATTTTTGAGCGGTAGCATAAGTGTTTTCAAACTTATTTATCTATTCTTTAACTGCCTACTAAACTCCTGCATTATCTGCTACGTGAGAAAATAAAAGAGAAATTTATCTAGAGAAATTTATTTATCTAGACTTTAAGCTTCCGCGGTCGGAATTGTTTTCGATCGGACTAATTTTATTTGAACTAATCGGCTTTGCTTCCGAATGGCTGCAACGTCTTGTACCAGCAGTGGGCCGACCTTTCGAAAACGTTACAGTTTGCATCTTCAGGGCTGAGAGCTCCGATACTGAGCGTCTCCATCTTCAGGGTGCCCTTATGTACCAGTGATCACTGATGCGGACCACTTCACATGACAATCAGAGGTGTCTTTTTGATTGATTAACACTTTGACTGCCACGCCGAAATCATATGATTTGCCCAGGACGCCACGGCATTATTTTTATTATTCAAAGCATATAATGGGAAAATAATAATGAATTGATGTTAGAGGACAACATTTTTATCAAACGAAGCGTTTATCTTACTGGTGGTCACGGGTGATCACCGTGGCGCCTTAGTAACGGTTGATAAGGACAAATTAAAACACGCCTTCGTTTTTTACAATTGTAGAAAGTTGAAAGGCTCCGGTCACCAATGACCACCGTGGCGTCACGGGAGAACCGTTGCCTGTCATATATGACCAACATGGCAGTCAAAGTGTTAACTGGTCAATTATAAAAAAAAAGAAAAAAGAAACCGGGAGGACAGTGTGTCTAAGAGTTCTTTACTTATTATGCAATAAGAGGCGAAACTATACAATCTTATACAACAACAAAATTCGCGTTTTTATTTAAAAAATAGGTACTAGTTTTTTATGCTTCATAATTGCTTAAATCACTGATTAAGATTTTATATCAAAAAATGAATTTTTTTTTAAATTATTGATTTTTTCGTTTAAAACTTTGTTCTAATTATATAAACTATTCATAAATTGTTTAAACGATAGTTGTTATTAAATGAAACAGATTTTGACTGGATACTTTTTTTCAATCATTTTTTCAATCTACAATTAGTTATAACTGTGATGACCATACAAATTTTATTTAAGAAGACACTCCTTTATTTCATTGCTGTGTCTTTTAGATTTATTATCCTTTTTTTTCTTCTAAAATAGCCATGTTGTCCTTCATTTTATGAGTAATTAAAATAATAAACTTATGCCACTAATGAGAAAATAGAAAAATAGCGACAAAATGACGAATCCAATCAAAGTAGGATTGAAATTTTTTAATACTTTGCAGATAAAGTCGTATTTTTTAGAAACATGTTATAAAGCATTGAATGATACTTATATCCTTCCACTGAACGAGTATTTTCATTAGCGAACAATACATGGACCAGTAAAAAAAACCCAAATAAAAATCGAAATATTGAAAGCATGCACTTACACTAAAAGCAATTTTGACACGAACTCTATACAATTTTATAAATTTTTAAAACACAAACCTGAAGTATTAAACAATAGTCCATTCTTATCACACGTGTTCAAATTAAAGTTCTTTTTAAACATGAAATGTTTTTCTATGTCTATTTAAATATTTTAAACAAAAATAACCGCAGTTTTTTTTTTCTTTATATAAAAGAGATCAAAATATAAATATTACTTTGAACTGTACGCTAAAAGAGTTTTCATTCGATATATTTTCTTTATAAAGCTTTTGTGGCTATTTTAATCACTATCTACAATTATAATACAATTTTTAATTAATACAAAATATGATTTATATCTTAGCTAACAATAAGTGAAGAAAAAAAAATTGCAATTAGTAAGAACTTTCGATTTTAATTTTGCAATCTGAAGAGACTGAAATTCAGTACGCGGCTCAAAGACTCCGTAAACATAAAACCTTTTTCGTCTGTCTTTCAAGGCAAAATGCACATCTACTACTTGACTTTCGCACAATCTATGGAAATTTTGAGAATTTAGACCAAACTACACCAGCAATTAGTGAACATGTTTCTCTGGGTATAATTACAACTAATAATAATGAAAAAGAACGTTATTATAACAATTTCTGATTTGTCCTACACGTTCTTCAAAAAAATATAATGCAAAATCAAAAACTAGCCAAATTTTCAGAGGCTCAATTTCAACCTTTTAGAGTGAATTTAAACAGCAAATAAAAATTGCGTAATATTTATCAGCGTACGTGTTGCACACCCCAAAAGTATCGTAACTCTTAATTTCCAAGTTCGGGACGCTATTCATTGATAGCGAATTTACTATTGGATTAATATAGTAATCTTACTGTATTACCTGGATGGAGCAGTTCGAACGCAGTGCCAGGACAGCAGCTTAAGCTTCATGCAACAGTTATATGTGGTAAACCATAAAGATCATTACCAACACTTAATGTGTCTAAACAACTACCTTCGGTAGTACTCTGGAATTAATTCGCAGGCTGGATCTACTTGCGTATACGTATACCTAAACTTGCAAGAATATCGTCGTGTATCAGGTAGAAGACACAGAGATACGGTGGCTAGGACAATGAGGTTTGAACTACGTACAGCACTGCATACAGAGCAGAGAGCGAGCAAAGATTGCATTACAGATAGCGGGAAATGAAACTGACATTGCGCAATAGTAATAACACTCGATGCGCCATACTAGAGAGCCAAACGTACATGCTGTGCTTATCCGTTTCACTTGTACGTTATTCTACGAATATAGGTGTTTCAGAATGTAACTGATAAGACTCCATTATCCCTCTTACGGTAGTTCTGCACGTATATTTGCATCCACTTCACATACCCTAGCCAGAATAATTTAGAAAATTATTTCTTGACTATAATTTCGGAACTTAAGAAATGTATCCATGATTTGTACGAAATATTCCTTGCGTTTTAACTCTGCTGAGGTCCCTGGATCCTTCCTCTCCCAATCGCGTTTCACCGTTCTTAATAAATTTCTTAATTTTTAAAAAAATATAGAAAAGTTGTTACCTAACACGCATAATTTGTCGTTTCAATCTTATGTTAAATATTTTTCTTTCTAAAAGTTAAGAAACCTTTTCGAAGAAATAAGAGCATAATTAAGACCAATGAATCTTTAAGATCGTATTAAGAATTACTTAATTAATGGAAGAAGTAAAGATTTTTTTTAATATATTAAGTTATCGATACTTTTTATTGTGTCTCGATTATAATATTAACACGCTAATTACCATGCTATTTTTAGTTAGTTACACTGTTTAATAGTTACGTGTGCGTATAATCATTCCGTAAGAACAAAAATTTTATAAGAAAAACTTTATAAAAAAAAGAATTTTAGTCATCTCGTAGTTTCTACAATGTTTTAGCTTTCCACAATAGGAAATTTCAAACAAACACTTGTTCCATAATGCCATGAAATATCATTCCTGCCTCAGACGTCTGTAACATACCAATTATATATATTTACTACGAATTAATTAGTACGTTACTTTTTGAAAAAGACAGCCGTTTAGAAGTACACTCGTAATGGGCTTCTGCGGCAAACTTTCAACTTCAGTTGTCTCCTAGTGGACAATTAACATGTATGTATGAGCGATTTCACGTTACAACGCACTCTAATGTCGGCCATAGTCAGCGATATTTTTCAAACTCACAGAATCTGGTGACAATCTCGATAAAGTAAACCGTGTGAAACTGTACATTCTTATCTCGAACGGTTTTCGAGACATTCAATGATAAATTTATGAAAAATTTATTGAAATTAGTCGACGCGTCAATTATTTCGACTATAATATTTCGGCTTTGGTTAACACTAGAAATACCGAACCAGTCAAAATGATTGGTTTATAATTTCTTATAAAAATTTTATAAATTTACAACGATGTATTTCTGGGGATTTTCTACGATTTTTTATAAAAAATATGTACAAAAAATTGTTACCCTTATTATAGATATTTTTTCAAATACCTATCATTTTGATTTCTTTCGTACAAATAAATCTACTTTAATCGCCGGTAGTTCTAGTGTTAAAGATAAAGCTCTGCTCTTAAGCACATTTTAACACTTTGATGGCCGATGACGTATTAGTACGTATTTGAAATTCAAAATTTAGTAGCCGTTGACATAGCAATACGTTATTCAATTTTCGTTATCGAGGAGCCGTTGACGTAATAATTCGTCATTTGATTTTTAGCAGTAATTCTAATCAAAAACTGAACGCATACATCGCAGGTATCTGGATTATGACATACGGAAAACAACATATGTATTATCAATATGGTAACGGACAGCAAGGTGTTAAAGCTGAAGGAATGCTCTTTCTAACCGTATGAAACAAATTTTTTTTATCGTTAATAAACGTTAAAATAATTTGAGCAAAGATTTCAAATGCAGATTTGACGCTGTTCCCACCTTGGGATCGATTTGAAATACCAATTCGATTCGTTGAATCTTCCGTTATGAGATACGATTTTCTAAAAGATGTAGCGATTCCAGAAATATTGGAAAAAAAATAGTTTACTATAATGCACGTCATCGATGCCGTACAGACACCACGAATAGCCAATAAAAGGCGTGCGATCGTATCGTGTACTATTGAATCAGTTTCTTAAGGTGAACATTTCATTCGACGCGTCGGGAAATGGATTTCAATCGCTTAACGAAACACCTGTAAGCCGACGTGTATATGTTGGACTTCCTACATTTTGACTTACAGTACCGGGCAAATGAATTCGGACACTGACGTTTTTCTGTTTGTTTGTTGTCATCGTACCGTCACGTACTTATGTCATTCACATATTTCTTTACCATTTTAAAATATATATTTTACATTGAAATTTGTTATATTTAATGCTCTACAAGCATTTTAATTGAGTTATGTCACTCACATATTTCTTTATCATTTTAAAATACAGGTAGCCCTCCTACAACACGGTATCTTATAACACAATTTTGCTCTAACACGATAAGAAAATTGCAAAAACCTTTATACAACATCTTTATACAACACTGCCGTCCTAAACATACAGTTTTGCGGAAAGTATTTCTTTTTATCTCCGTGGCCTGAAAACAAAAGTGTCTCACGCTTGTACATACATTTATATTTTTAATAAAAATTAAGTTATTTATGTAGAATTGAAAAAAATATTTGTTTTTAATAAGTTTTCGGAACGTAACCCCCCTTTTTGTACTGGATCTGGGTCTCATACAACACGGTTTCACACAGCACGGCATTTTCTAGGAACCAATCTACCGTGTTATAGGAGAGTTACCTGTATATATTTTATATTGAAATTTATTATATCGAATGCTCTACAAGCATTTTAATTGATTTAATCCTAACCTTCTATGGCTTTGTGTGACTTAAAAGTTACAAACTAATGTATCTATATTTTAAAAAATTAATTTAATTTAGTTTATCACTGTACTATTAAATCTGATTACTATATTACTGTATAATGATACCAGGATCCATCTACAGGAATTATTAGTTTAAAATTTTTAAATCAAAGTGAAAAACTGTGATCAATCGTAATTTTTTCTCTGACAAGCAGACAAAATCCAAGCTATAGAGGTTTAATACACTGAATCATTTAAATATATTCAGAAATATCATTTGTCTGAATACATTTGTCCGGTACTGTGTACGTCTTATATCAAAACTATACAATTATTTATTAATTGTTCCCAACAAGGCATCACCAATATAAAAATACATCCTTGTTCCTTGTTCTTTCCTTTGCAAAATGCGAGCTTTTGGAATGTGGAACGACGCATTCAAAATTAATTTTTTTCAATTTTATTTTTATAACGGAGTGTAACTTCTCAGCTTTTTTTTAATTTTACATGTGTCACTCCACATTTCAAAAAAACACATTTCATGACTGACTCGTATCACCACGCGCGGTCGATCCTATGTGCAGTAACGGGCATCGAAATTATTCATCGAGTTTATTAAGAATGTACTTTTTAAACGATTGATACACAGTGTTATATCGCAAATATAATTAATTTTTTACACAAAAGGAAAAACAAATATTTTTTTATAGATAAAATAAATTTATTTAATTATAACTATGTTAAACTGAACATTTAAATAAATATTAAACTGAAAGAATCGAAACGCTCTCACAAGTGGTTAAAGGATATTTTGCAACTGGTAAAAAAAAGCAACGTAGGCTCGCGGAATATTCCGCGCTTGGTGATAATCGACTGTCGCGGCNGTACTGGATCTGGGTCTCATACAACACGGTTTCACACAGCACGGCATTTTCTAGGAACCAATCTACCGTGTTATAGGAGAGTTACCTGTATATATTTTATATTGAAATTTATTATATCGAATGCTCTACAAGCATTTTAATTGATTTAATCCTAACCTTCTATGGCTTTGTGTGACTGAAAAGTTACAAACTAATGTATCTATATTTTAAAAAATTAATTTAATTTAGTTTATCACTGTACTATTAAATCTGATTACTATATTACTGTATAATGATACCAGGATCCATCTACAGGAATTATTAGTTTAAAAATTTTTAAATCAAAGTGAAAAACTGTGATCAATCGTAATTTTTTCTCTGACAAGCAGACAAAATCCAAGCTATAGAGGTTTAATACACTGAATCATTTAAATATATTCAGAAATATCATTTGTCTGAATACATTTGTCCGGTACTGTGTACGTCTTATATCAAAACTATACAATTATTTATTAATTGTTCCCAACAAGGCATCACCAATATAAAAATACATCCTTGTTCCTTGTTCTTTCCTTTGCAAAATGCGAGCTTTTGGAATGTGGAACGACGCATTCAAAATTAATTTTTTTCAATTTTATTTTTATAACGGAGTGTAACTTCTCAGCTTTTTTTTAATTTTACATGTGTCACTCCACATTTCAAAAAAACACATTTCATGACTGACTCGTATCACCACGCGCGGTCGATCCTATGTGCAGTAACGGGCATCGAAATTATTCATCGAGTTTATTAAGAATGTACTTTTTAAACGATTGATACACAGTGTTATATCGCAAATATAATTAATTTTTTACACAAAAGGAAAAACAAATATTTTTTTATAGATAAAATAAATTTATTTAATTATAACTATGTTAAACTGAACATTTAAATAAATATTAAACTGAAAGAATCGAAACGCTCTCACAAGTGGTTAAAGGATATTTTGCAACTGGTAAAAAAAAGCAACGTAGGCTCGCGGAATATTCCGCGCTTGGTGATAATCGACTGTCGCGGCTTTAACACGTTGACTGCCATCGGGGCCACCGGTGGCCGGCATTAGACTTGGCTACAGCGCCATGGGACCACCGGTGACCGGCGACGCAACCAATAGTAAAATACATAATTAGAGTAAATATCGCGTTAAGGACAGCGAACGACTTAATTTATGATACGGACGAACTCTAGCTATTTTTGAGAACGGTCATTTTCACATTTGGCATGTTATTAGTTTACGACCTAGAAACTGGCGAATATTTCGGTGTTTGTCGATTTCTGCTCAATAGCAAAGTGCCGTACCCTAAAACCTCACCAGGAACTGACGCACGTGTACTTCAGCTGCGAACTTCTGACACCGTCACATCTGCACTTACCTGACTTGGGACTGACATACGAACTCTGAGGGCGTGACATTGACCACCTCTCTTGACACCAGAATTTAGAACTGATTGGACATAGCATGCCTCCCACCCTCTTGGCGATGACACGCCTAACAAGGGTGTCTAATATTTAAGGACTGTCAAGATTAGAACTAGGATGGTATAAGATGAGAATTGAAATAGAATAAGAGGAGAATTGAACTGAGAATGAGATTAGAACTGAACTGCGAACTGCATGAGAATTGAATGGTGAACTGCATTAAGAACTGTATCTGAACGTGAACCAGGAACAACAAGTTAGAATTGTATCATCATCGAACAAGAACTGAACTAGAACTGTGAACTATTAAATTGTGAACATTTGTCTTATCTGATACAAATATATTTATCTGTTTATTGTTATAAAACGTGTTGGCATCTTAGATGCTATATTATCGACTCCACGAACACTGTGGGAGTCAACAATCGATACTGATAAATTTTCAAATAATACCACTGTTACTATAATGGTTTAAAGCAATTAATGCCACACGGAACATGCAAATATAATTTGATTAATACAAGGACAATATACATATTATTTTTTTCAACATAATATACATCGCATAATAAGAAATTCATGTTGACGCTATTGGCAAACCACGTAAAATGCGCGCAGCAGTCAACGTGTTAATGGGAACAATTAATAATTAATAGTTTCAATGTACATTATCGTCCATAAGTATTTGATCACCATCGGTTTATCTAAAATATACAAAATATATTTCAAATAAGGTATCTCAACATAATTTGTATCACGGTATTTCTCCGTTACGCTCGTAGAAAGATCATGTTTCTAAGTGAATTCATTATACTTAGTGATATTTACATTACAATCATGATATCAACTTTTTGATACGATTCCACCAAGCGATCAAATATTTATGGACGGCAGTGTAAGTAATGAATGGATCGAGTACGGTACACATCAAAATATAGGTAGTCCACCAATACATGCACATTACTTTCCTTGTGTTTGGTCAAAGGATTGAAATCCGACTTGTCATGGTTCCGAGCGAAATATTTACTTTAAGAAACTGATACATTGCAAGCGATGCAATGGCGCGCCTCTAATGGCGGCACCGATCGACGCGCATTATGGTAAACATTATTTTTTCTTTCTCTATTTCCGGAATCGCTCCATCTTTTTGAAAGTCGTATTTTATAGCGGAAGATTCAACGAATCGAATGGTATTTTTATCAAATCGATTTCAGGGTGGGAACATTTTCAAATCTACATTTGAAATCTTTACTTCAATTTTTTTTATATTTATGAGCAATAACAAAAATTTTGTTTTAAACGATTAGAAGAGCATTCTTTCAGTTTTAAAATGAGCCCAAGACTAAAGCATTACCTTTACCGAGAGCCGAAATGTTAGAGTCGAAGTGATGACGCGTCAGAATTTTTCCAAAATTTTAACATTGAATGTCTCGAAAATCGTTCGAGGTAGGAAGCTACAATTTCACATGGTTCTCGAGGTTATCAACAGATTCTGTGAGTTTGATAAAAATCGGTGACTACCGCAGTTTTGTGCGTTTTAACGTGGAATGGCGCGTATGTAGTAACATTGTGGAGTCGCGGGCTGAAATAAAATCTAAATACTTGAAATATTATTGAACATTTTTGCAAAATTCTTTCTCTATGTCTATTTAGACATCTTTAAAAAAATAACCGCAGTTCTTTCTTTTTTTTTTATATATAAAAGAGATCAAAATATAAATCTTACTTTGAACTGTACGCTAAAAGGGTTTTCATTTGATATATTTTCTTTATAATTCTTTTGTGGCTATTTTAATTACTATCTACAATTATAATACAATTTTTAATTAATATAAAATATGATCTATATCTTAGCTAAGTGAAGAAAAAAAAAATTGCAATTAATATGAACTTTCGATTTTAATTTTGCAATCTGAAGAGACTGAAATTCAGTACACGGTACAAAGGCTCCGTAAACATAAAACGCGCGCTGTTTGTCCTTTTTTGTCTTTCTTTCAAGGCAAAATGCACATCTATTACTTGACTCTGGTAGTCTGTGGAAATTTTGATAATTTAGACCAAAGTACACCAGCAATTAGTGAACATGTTTCTCTGGGTATAATTACAACTAATAATAATAATAAAAAAAAACGTTTTTATAATTGCAAATTGTAATATTTTTACATTTTTAAAATAACCACACAAATATTTTAAAAATAATTCATTACTTGCTCTAAATGCTTGACTAAGATATGGTTTCATTGCTGAAAAGGTTTGCTCTTGTTTTGAAAAGCACTCGTAAATAGTGTTGAATGCAAATAAATTTATGGATATTGCTTTCATTATGTTGACTTTCAGATTTTTTTTAAATCCTGGAATAAACAGAATTCTGATTTGAATATTATAAAATGAGAACGATTTGCGTCGCACGTTTCAGAAGGCGCCTCAAATATTCAATAAGAATTCTTGATTCTATTTTGTTTAACTCTTTGGGGCACGCTGGGATTAAAAGTGTCCCACCTTTTTGATGCACCGTAATGCGTGGTGGGACATTTTTAGTCCCACCTTGATTAAGGAAAAAGAATGTGCTTTAATAAGTTCACACGGGTTCACCACATTCATTGAACCCATGTGGCACTGTGGGACTATTTTAGTCCAATCCTGTAACAACAAATTCAATTGAATTACTATTATTTTTTTATGTTTTTATATTATGTGATTCCTTTATTAGTAAAGATATACCATTTTTGTTTCATTTAAAACGCAATAAAATTTCTATGCAACATGAGTTTATTTTATTATCTGAAGTCCTGTGCCGTAAAGAGTTAACCCTCTATAGCCCGAATTCTGTCTGCTTATTGGAGAAAAAATTACGATTGATTACAGTTTTTCACTTTGATTTGAAAATGTTTTAACTAATAATTGCCGTAGATGGATCGTGTGTCACTCCAGTAATACAGTAATAAAATTGAATAGTGCAGTGATAACTAAAGAAAATTAATTTTTTAAAATATAGATACATCAGTTTGTAACTTTTAAATCACACGGTCCCATGGAGGGTTAAAACAGCCTCTCGCCTAACTGTTTGCCGCAACGCACTTCTGTTCTAGATTCACGCCGAGTAATATTGATATCGCCGTGCTTTTGTATCGTTAATTTAGTTCATTTATTAATTCTAACGCTACATAAAATATTAACGAAACTATTTAGAACCAACTAGAGGGGAAGTGGAAGTTGCTGAAAACAGAATTGCGGTAAACGTGAAACAAGTTTATTAAAAAATTATTAAACTTCTTAAAACAACTATCGCTCTGGAGAGAGAAGAATAATGTTGTACATAATATTGATCGCTCTAAATTAATTACTATCTTTTGGCGTAATTAATAATTCCTGAATTTAATATAAAAATTATTAAAAGAATTAAAATAATGGTATCCATCTCTAAATTAATTTGCAAAATAACAGAAAGATTTTCTTGACAAATGGTCTAAAAATTTTGCACAGTACGTAAGTAAATGTTTAAGATAATTACTATTGTGCACGCATAATTTTATAAACTTAATTAGAAAGTGTTGCGCGTACTCCTTACACGCCCATTACTCTTTGTCTAAGTAGCTGTAACTATTAAAGAGGTGTTAAAATATTGGTTCTGAATGAAAGTTCATTGTTGTTGCTCGGTCGGTGGTTTTACTTGATCTAATCTGTTGCTTACAAATATTTACATTGAACATGTGCAGAATATTCTCGTTGGTTGTTTCGAGATAGAGGTGGTAGTAGAAAGTGGTGAAAATTGACAATGTACGAGGGTGACAACGGATGGAAATTTTAGGTAGACGGTGAAAGTTGAACTATGGGTTTCTCCAGGTTTGGAAGTGAGAAATTTGTTATTCACGGCTGCTCCACACCTGGGTGCTATAAAACACGTCTGCCAATATAGATGACGGCCTTTATGATGATCTACGTCTTAACAATTGCAATTGATCAAGTGTAATAATCTTGAATCTCCGTTAGATCAGACATATTACTTACTTTGTACAGTGAACAATATTTATTGCTTTAATGTTCATAAAATCTTCGCCTACAGAGTGTTCAGCGAAAAAGGAACTTATATAGTAACATAGTGACGAAAACGAACATCTAATAAGATATATTGGATATATACGGTAGAACGTCGATTATCCGAAGTAACTGAGAGACAAATCCATCCGAACAAGTGGTTTTTCGGATAATCGATACGAAAGAACTAAATATGTGAACGGGTCGTGACTTAAGTAGAAATTAAACTATTTTTAAATATAGATGCTTATTACGCAAAAAATACATATCTAACAAGAGAGATGGACTACAAAAGGTAAGTTAAATATTCTTAGATATCGCCTACTTAAAAACTCCGTTTAAAATAATTTGAAAATATTAAACTCAGAGAAGACACTGTAATGAGACATTTAAAACGGGACGGATATCAAAATAAGGAAGACACCAAAATAAACGGGAAGGTGTTCCAAAATGTAAATATAGTTTAAATTCGTGATACATATACAGGGTGTACCAACTAAAGGGTTACAAGCAGTTTTCTCAGAATCTAATAAAGATATCGACTATATTTCTTTTTTTTTTTTTTTAATTAAATGGTTGAGAGTGGCTAATACTTTATTATGTATTAAATATTTTTGGGGTTACTTTAGGGGGGAGGGGTGCAACCAACATTTTTTTAAATAGAAAGTAGTATTGATTTCTTGTTACTGTGGTACTTCTCGTTAAACTGAATAGCATTTACTTGAACCATTCTTTTTTACTGTGAATAGTTACAGAGTTATAGCGAACAATTAAGAAAGACATGAAAATAAGAACACGAATTGCTTGTGCATCGGTTGGCTCATTAATGTTATCAAATGTTCGACAGAGTATTTATACAAAATTTACAGTGTGCTTATAAGTCCAAAAACATCATTTTGAATATTTAATAAAATAGTATGTAATGCTAATATATTTTTCGGTTTTTTTCGTTTCTTCAAAGTTTCAATTCAGAACAAATTTCCGCTACAACTCTGTAACTATACACAATAAAAAAACAATGGTTCAAGTAAATGCTATTCAGTTTAATGAGAGCTATCGCAATAACAAAAAATTAATGCTACTTCCTATTAAAAAAAAAATGTTGCCACCCCCCCCCCCCCAAAGTTACCCCAAAAAGCTTTAATACATATTAAAATATTATCCCCTTCCCCAAATTATTTAATTTAAAAAAAAAAGTCCATATCTTTATCAGATTCTGAGAAAACAGCTTGTAACATTTTAGTTGGTACACCCTGTACAGGTGACTGACCCTACATTCGAATAATCGGAATTCGGACAACCGACGTTTTACTGTATACATTAAAGATTAGTACCATTTACGTTGCAATGATATAGTAATTTTTAAATGGCAATCTTACCTCTGTAAAAAGCGTGATTCTCAATTACAAAACTTTTGGTGCTAATGATTTTATACTTGTTAATGACAGAGATTTTCTTTGTTGTGTAGTACCCTATATTTTCCAGTTAATCCATTCGCTGCCAAGGACGAGTATACTCGTCTTTGGCAGGGTGTCATGCATTGCCAAGACGAGTATACTCGTCCTACTTTAAATATGTTATAACATGCAGGCTTTTGAATTAGCAAATTTTTTGTGGCCACAAACATAAATATAGAAATGTAAAAGACTTGAAAAAATACTACAAATAAAATTTTTTACAAAAATTATACTTTATTTCTTATTTAAAGAAAATGATCTTTTACAAAAAATATAAATGGCAATGGGAATGACTTCATATAATTTAGGCTTGGCAGCGAATGGGTTAAGGTTTTGTGGAGTCAACCTCACCACTTTTTTTACCGACAGCGCGAACGTCACTCGTATCTATTGTAATTGGCTGATGACAGTTGAAATAATTTCGGCGTTTTATAAACCACCCACCAATTTCAATTTATACCTTTCGTTATATCTTCATAAAACTATTACAGTAATGCACGGTTAAATTCCACAAAGTTTGGGAGTCATCATTGGACTTCTCGCGTGCAAGGTATCGTTTTTTCGAGGAATTGGTCCCAGTACGGCTCAGCAAAGTGAAAGAATAGATATAGCGTACATCTGAGATAAAGTTGCGCCGAGCTCAGGGAGAAAAGTAAGGATGAGTCGTTGGAATTTAACCGTGCAGGTTTTATTGGAATTTAACCGTGTACTACTATATTGATTACTGGGAACTTCTGGATCAAAATGAGTTTAGTCCTGCGGTTCTCATCACTTACATTACAAATTCGTATTCCTTTAAAAGAAATTTTTTTTATTTCTAAGTATTTTAGACTTACAAAATATGCAATATTAAAGAGATAGAGGAATATTGAAAAGTGCAGTATTTATGAAAAAGCAAACTTCATTTCGGATCATATAGGATCAAGAAGGATAGCAAGGTTAAATGTGACGACATTCGAGCTATTTTCTATTATACACAGAGAAAAATTGTTAACACATTGCGTACGGCGCTCTGCTCGCGCAACGCGCTCCCAGGGCCCGCACATTTTTGGGCGCTCTAGAAATACTTTATACCACGCATATATTCACTTTTTTAATTCGCATTTGGTAGCAGATATTCACAAAAAGTATTATTAAATATTACTATATGTTTTTTATACATATTTTACATTTTTTACATTTTTAAAAATTTTAATTATTTATTTTACAAGTTTGAATAATCCTTTGAATAATCTTTTTTTTTCGCTAACCATTTGTTAAGGGAATACGCAAGACTTCGTTACACTGGTAACGTAACAAGAGAGTCTACTTTTAGTACCTTAAATCGTCGATTGAGTCGAAGAAACCTGAAAACGAGATATCTCGTCTCCCGTACGCAATGTGTTAAATTCGACGATGATTTTAACTTTTGATAGTGTACACGTTAATTATTGTCTAACGTTAAAAAAAAAAGGAAGAAAAACTCATTTGAAAATTAAAGAGGTACCCGAATTTACTTGTAACTAAAAATAGTGTGAGTAAAGTTGTATTTAGAAAACTTTAGTTATCCTAAGAGTCTATAATAATTATGAAGATCGAATAGAAACATTTTAATCTCTCGTCTCATTTGTCACCTGGGAATAAAGTGAGGCTCAAACATCACAGGTTGGTGTTCGCGTTAACGCGAAAATAAACAAAAGTAACGAAGCTGAATCCATAAAATCTTAATTAGTTGTTGAAGGATGTTTACGACATTTATGATCGAGTGTGTGAAGGACAATTACATACTTCTTTTGTTCTGTACCTCTCCCAATTCTTTTGTGTGCCTACCACGTGTGTGAACAAAGTGATCGCCTCGACATGTGATCTTAAAGTGAATTCCCCATAATCTTAAGAATATTATAGCTGAAACGTTCAATACGTGTTTAACACTAGAACTACCAAAGTGGTCAAAATGACCCATTTTTAATTTTTTACAGAAATTTTATTAATCGATTATGACATCTCCTGGGAAATTTTCCGCGATCTTCTGTTAAAAATGTAGACAAAGCTTTGTTTCCCTTGCATTGCGTATTTTTTTATATACCTTTCATTATGATTTTTTCGGCAGAAATAAGTATGCTTTAATCGTTGGTAGTTCTAGTGTTAAACTTACTGTACTTGAGTTATATTATAATTTAATAAATATATTTTCATTGACCAAATATTAATGATTAAGTTTATTCAGATGAACGCTTGTACTTTTATCTTTATATTGTAGCGCATTTCACGTTTCTTCTTTCATTTTTACATCTTAACTTCTATTTAACACTAAAAAACTACCAAAGCGGTCAAAATAACCGGCGTGTAATTTCTCATAGAAATTATATAAATTTACAGCGATTCAGTTTGGCGAATTTTTCGCGATTTTCTGTGAAAAATATAGGTAAAGATCTGTTCTCCTTACGTTATGTAGTTTGTAGAATACCTATCATTTTTATTTCTTTGGGTACAGATAGGTCTACTTTAATCGTCGGTAGGTTTAGTGTTAAAAACGCAAATGCCTGTGTGAATAAGAATAAAAGTGATACACAAAATTTAAGCGTACCTTTCACTTAAAATATCCAGAACCATTAATTGGAATTACTTATCCGAGGAATATTGTATTTGGTTTATATCGATTGCTCATTTTATGAACAATATATTTGCTGATATTCACCAACGCATAACATTTAGCAAATTTTTAATTGATAAATTAAAGTTTAATGTTCAAAGTATAAATTGCAAATTGTTGCTTTGAGAATATTATAAAACTTTATGTAAATGCAAAGGGATAAATTAAATTGTACAGGTTTGAAACTGGCTACACTTTTAACTCAATATCAACTGCTTTTAATCATTTTCACTTGTGCACGGAGATTCACAGATTAACATCTGAACGTGCATCAAACAGTTACGCAGCACTGATGACATACCGGAACATGGGTCGTTAACTTTCTCGAGCAACGCTTTCACGTGCACGATCATTCGAATGGAAGTCACGTTATCGTTTGATTACGGTCAAAAACTATACTTCAAGCTAAACGTCGGTTGCCACGTAGAGAAACGTAATAATGTTGTCAAAATTGTAAGCAATATTTTGCCTTAAAAACATTTTTATGAAGAACGATAAATGGAAAATTGAAAAAATTCATACGAAATTATACTATGTACAAGTTCTTTGTAGAAAGAAACCATCTATTGTAATACAATTGATTCATAAAGTAGCCGAAACACCTAAAACAATGGCAATAAAAAGTTAATTACTTCGTTTATTAACCCTCTATGAGACCGTGTGACTTAAAAGTTACAAATTGATGTATCTATATTTTAAAAAATTAATTTTATTTAGTTATCACTGTGCTATCAAATTTGATTATTGTGTTACTGTAATGATACCACGATCCTTCCATAGCAATTGTTAGTTTAAAAATTTCCAAATAAAAGTGAAAAACAGTAATCAATCGTAGTTTTCTTTTTAATAAGCTGACAAAATTCAGGCTATAGAGGGTTAATATTTTCTGCAACACTTTCTTTTTTCACTTTAATATATTCAATATTAATTTATTCGAGACGGATTACACAACATACGTGTAATGTATTTCCTAACCAAAAAGACAAATTACACACAGTATGTGTAAGAATCTTGAACTTGAATTATTAGTTATTGGTGAAGACGTAGCCGTGAAGATAAGATGTTTTTGAGATAAAGTAAAGCTTGAAGACGCGTAAAGATTAAAATTTGCATTGCTACCATGTTATTTATAGGGAAAGTGTGTTGGGATCCTCGGATGTAGCTCCAACACTTCGTTTGTGACACAAGAATATCTACTGTCGACGTCCGCAAAGGATGGTACAAAAAGCTGTGTTCTATTGGCGCGCATCGACTTATAACCGAAATCCGCGTGGTATAAAGAGGGTAGCGGTGGCCCTTGGTTTGGGGTTGAGTCACACAGACTTTTATCTTGTTTTTGCGTTCGGAATGACTAATGATGGAATCTTAGTTATCTGTTTAACATCATTCGGCGTGTATACGTACGTTGGTCATCCAACAAGTGTTTGCAATTTTAATTTCTCACCTCCTAAACATTTCTTCCATTTAAACTGTTTGATATAGAAAAAAGAAAATTTTCCGCTCTTGGGGATAATTTTCAAAGTAATTGTTACCTCGAATGGGTTAACTCAATATGGATTGATGCAAAAAGTAGTCACAGCTATTGAATTCACTCGAAAATACAGTGAGTGTCATTTAAAATCGTATACTCCTATGAGAGAAACATTTTCAATATCATTTCAATGTCCATAAAATGTTGTAAATATCATAAATATGTAAGATAAAATAAGAATAGGAATAAATACTGTAATATGTATTGAATGAAAATGTAATGCCAACAAGTATTTGTTTCGTAGTATAAAAAATAAACAGTTTTTTAAATGTAATACGAAAATCNTTTGTGACCCTCCGCTGAATTTTACACTTGGTAAATATATCAATAAATAAATCAACCGTTTTCGCTGCAGCAATCATCGTCGTCAATTATCAAGTAGCCGATGTTGACTCCCACAGTTTGCGTGGAGTCGATTATTTAGCATCAAGATGCTAACACGTTTTATAATAATTAATATAGTTGATATATTGAGTTCGGTTCGTAGAAGTTCAGTTCAATAGTTCACAGTGTTGATGTGTACAGTGTTCAATAAGTAGCGGTGGCCCTTGGTTTGGGGTTGAGTCACACAGACTTTTATCTTGTTTTTGCGTTCGGAATGACTAATGATGGAATCTTAGTTATCTGTTTAACATCATTCGGCGTGTATACGTACGTTGGTCATCCAACAAGTGTTTGCAATTTTAATTTCTCACCTCCTAAACATTTCTTCCATTTAAACTGTTTGATATAGAAAAAAGAAAATTTTCCGCTCTTGGGGATAATTTTCAAAGTAATTGTTACCTCGAATGGGTTAACTCAATATGGATTGATGCAAAAAGTAGTCACAGCTATTGAATTCACTCGAAAATACAGTGAGTGTCATTTAAAATCGTATACTCCTATGAGAGAAACATTTTCAATATCATTTCAATGTCCATAAAATGTTGTAAATATCATAAATATGTAAGATAAAATAAGAATAGGAATAAATACTGTAATATGTATTGAATGAAAATGTAATGCCAACAAGTATTTGTTTCGTAGTATAAAAAATAAACAGTTTTTTAAATGTAATACGAAAATCACCAGTCAGTAAAAATCATACACTGTATCAAAGTTTATGATTTATTAATCAAATATAATACAAATTTTATTTTAATATTTCGTAGGGTAACCAGGGTAATACTGAACCACTTCTAATCGTCCTTGAATAGATTTCACTAAACTTTCGCAAAATTCTTGCGATATATTTTGCCACTCCTTTTGCAATTCATTTCATAAATTATTTTTATTATAAATATTGCGTAATCTGATTTCTTTTTCGAGTTCGTTCCAAACATGTTCGATGATATTATCGTCAGGTTATTGAGGTGGAGTTTCTATCACCTTTGGGCAGTTATAAAGTAATCAACTTTTGGCAACATACAATGTACGTTTCGAACCATTGTCAGCGTAAAATTTAAAATTATTTCAAATCCCCAGTTTTTGGACACTTTGTTTAACGTTATTTCTTAGAATGTTTAAATACTCCTACTTATTCATTTTATCATTGTAGGAATGTTCTGTTCGCGCGTGCTCATGCTTGACCCTGCTCGATACGCAGGACCAAAACTGTACGCGCGATGTCGCGTCGCGTTCACGCGGAAGCCCGTGCCTCCTCGTCGGGTTTGTAAGGCCCGACTTAACCAAACAGGTACACGAACACTTCGCGACTGTTACCCGTTAAATTAATAACGAGTAACCTATTTGTAAGGATTTTAAGTGTCATCAGGTATGCTTGAGCGAGTGGTTGTTGAATGCGTGCGGTCGGGGTCGTCTTGCGACAGAATGTCGCCGGTGATTGAACCTATTGAGTGGTAGTGCAAATGTATTTATGGTTGCGAGTGAAACTGAGCCGGGTATGTTTGGGAAAGTGTGACCGTGGCTGAGTGTCTTGGGTGATCGAAAGAATGTTTGCGAAGAGTGTCTGGGGTATGTCTAGGGTATGTTTGGGACTTGGAAGTTGGACCGTGAGAATGAAGTATACGTGACTGCGTGATTGGAAGGGATGGATGAGCAGGTTGTAGGTGCGAGTGAAAAGGGATGGGTGTGGAGAAAAAGAGAGAACGATTGGGAATGGGGATTATAAGGGTGTGAATGTTCGGGCGCGAGGTAGTTGTTATGTTGGAATGGTAAGGGATCGGTGACAGTAAGGCCAGTAAGAATATTGTAAATGTGAATTGTAGTCAGGTGTTAAATATATAATCATTATACTCTACTATCAAGAGAAGTAAGTGTAAGGGAGAGAAAAAGAGAGAGAGAGAGAGAGACGGAAATAAAGCGGAAGAAAACGGAAGAACGGAAGTCACTGACACTTTCTGAAGTCTTTGTCAGAATAATCGAGCTCTGTAGCGCGTGGGAATTATTTGGTTTTATTCAATAATAATAAAAATAATAATAACTACTGAAGTTTTAACAATACTAAAACAATACTCTTAATCACTCTGTCTCTCCTCGCTGCTCTCTTTCCTCACTGCCCTCTTGCCATACAATCTCTCGCGCCCCGAACATTCACTTGCTTAAATGCACATCCCTCAATCGCTCTATCTTTTTTCCACATACATCCCTTTTTCACTTGCACTCAAAATCTTCGCATCCATCCCTTCCAATCACGCAGTCACGTAGACTTCATTCCCACGGCCCAGTTTCTCGGTTTCAAACATACGCTAGACATAACCCAGCCACTCTTCGCTAACATTTTTTCGACCACCCAAGATTCGTCACGGTCACACTTTTCCAAACATACCCGGATCATTCTCACTCGCAACCATAAATACATTCACACCACCACTTGAGAGGCCCATCTACTGGCGCCGTCCCGTCGCAGGTAGTGGCGACTCTTACATAAGTAATTTCACCCCTCCCTTTACATATTCAATTACGATGAGAAGTCCCGAACGATGGACTTCTACAAATGTGAGCAAGGCATTGGGTGCTCGAACGGTGGCACCCGTTGCTCGATTTCGATACGTAAATGATGGAATGCTTCATCGACCGCGAACGATTGTCAATTTTAGTGAAGCGTAAGGATCGGATCTTCATGATATTTCGCTCACGACCGCTTGAACGAATCTTTTCGTCTTTCCCGAACGCTGGCTAAAATGAATCTCTGTCCGTCTTGCTCGAATGATAGCAAGAATCTAATGCGTCGTGTTCGACAGTACGACCGAATCTGTTTTCCGTTTCCGAGTATCCGAACGGTGGCACTCGGAAGGACAAGGAAGCACATTGATTGGTTTTCGCTCGATTCGTTAATGTGCCAATCAATGTGCTTCTTTAACCTGACAGCTACCCTTCCCCTGCGCCCTGAGCGCGCTTTTCCGTGGAAAGGGTAGGCCGATGCCAGGTAGCGACGCGAGGACCACGGTGATTTGGCAACGCGGCGGTCTTTCCTTCAGGTTTGCACGTTTTAGAAACGTTACCGCGCGAAGTCCCGTTTCTAATTAACCTTCAGGAAAGACAGGGTTTATGATATATATTCGGCTATTGAGGGCGAAAAGAAAATGCAAACTAATTGTCTCGGGCAAACGGTAAAATATTCTAAGGATCGAACGCCTTTTCTCAAAAATAGCCTTTTCCTTAATGTCTGTCATTAACTGGCCAAACCAATCCTCATGTATTGTTCCTACGGACGGAACATTTGCGCTGGCACAGGTAAAGGTACTCATATGTAAAATATAACAAAGTCTTCAATGCTAATATTACACTCTTTAACCCTTAGCGCTCCTTTGGCTCCGCTACGGAGACATTCAGTTTTCAACACTATTACGCTTAATTTCCAAAGATATCACACCATGATGATTTACAAAATTAATGTTCGGTCCTGAACGGCTCTGAATAATTAGTAACGGTTCTAAATCAGACCACCACGGTTTATGACATGGTAGGTTAGAGACAGCTAATTCTTGGGTGCCATCTGGCTTGCAGACTATCGATGGCACGTGCAAGTTTTGGGTCCGAGTAGCGGTGCCATGTCATAAACCGGGAAATACCAAGGGGGTAGGTTGGCGCGACCGAAACTGTTTTCGCCAACCTGGAGGACTACGTGGCGACCAGAAGACGGTCTCGTTGCCAACTCGCGACCTACCTACCCCGTAAGATGAACACAGTTCCCCTTCCAGAAAATAGTACGCCAAGGGCGTACTGGAAGAGAGGAACTGTGGCTATATAACGAGGTGCAAAATGCGCCCCGAGAGACATTCTAGTAGATTTTCGATTAGACATAGCAAGACAACGTGAGATATCGTTGCACATTCGTAGACACTTGTACATCGACAAGGATACAAAAATGAGATACAGTCCACTAAACCCATTCGAAGGGAATTCAATAATTCGTTTGGATTCCACCGCGTCGTTTAATCGTCGCCAAACACGGTCGACGCTGCGACGCACATACAATTAAAAATTTATGGTTCGTTTACGAGAGGAAAAAGGATATTTGTAAAATGAATAAAAACAAGTACTTTCACGAGCAATAGTAATTTTTTTCGTTCAAAATAAAATTTCTTTTCTTCAGTGATAAAAATCGCACGAAGTGCGAAGGGTTAAACTCTATATCTCATGTACTCTCCCTATATTTTCTTCCAAACTCACTCTCCCACTCTCTATCCTCGACTGTCCATTCTCAACGCTCCCGCACGCTCATTTTCCCTCACCATATATTCCAACATTCTCTCTCTTTTTATTTCTTAATCTCTCTCACTCTATCCGGGCATTCCCCGAAAATCTTCGGTCACGGTAATCTCGTTCACTCGGTCCAAACACTCTTCTTTCGCACTTCTATTGTTCGATCCCAAGTACTCTTCATTTCCAGATCTATCGTGCTGTTTCAAACACTCCTCTTTCACACCTCTATCGCTCGGTCCCAAATACTCTTCATTTACACATCTATCGCTCTAGACTAAACATTCATTCCCAGCTCATGATTCAATTCCCACATCATCAATAAAAACCAGACACACACCCTCATACCATTTGTGACCCTCCGCTGAATTTTACACTTGGTAAATTTATCAATAAATAAATCAACCGTTTTCGCTGCAGCAATCATCGTCGTCAATTATCAAGTAGCCGATGTTGACTCCCACAGTTTGCGTGGAGTCGATTATTTAGCATCAAGATGCCAACACGTTTTATAATAATGAATATAGTTGATATATTGAGTTCGGTTCGTAGAAGTTCAATTCAATAGTTCACAGTGTTGATGTGTACAGTGTTCAATAATCAGTTCTTAATTCTTAGTTCAATTATAATTCTCAAGTTCCAATTCTAATTCTAATTCACAAGTTCAATGTTCAATGTTCTTATCTCATCTCATCTTGTCTCCTAATAGTAACAGTGACAGTCCTTAAGTACTAGACACCCTCGTTAGGCGTGTCGTCGCGAAGAAGGTGGGAGGCATGCTATGTCCAATCGGTTAAAAATTCTGGTGTCAAGAGAAGTGGTCAATGTCACACTCTCAGAGTTCGTGCGTCAGTCCGAAGTCAGGTAGGTTCAGATGTAACGGAGTCAGAAGGTAGCAGCTGAAGTACACGCGCGTCAGTTCTTGGTAAAGATTAGGATACGGCACTTTGCTATTGAGCAGAAATCGACGAACACCGAAATATTCGCCAGTTTCTAGGTCGTAAACTAATAACACGCCAGATGTGAAAATGACCGTTCTCAAAAATAGCTAGGGTTCGTTCGTATCATAAATTAAGTCGTTAATTGTCCTTAACAGGCGATGACGCTATAGCGATATTAGTCTGACAAGGAACGTTACGAAATTGATACGCGCCAATTTTGATTAAATTTTGATATGATATGGATCTCGAAAAATATTAGACACGTATTTTTTTATATCGGCCATCATTCACTTTGAAGAGGAGATATCAGCCCTCAAAGTAGAGGGGTGAAAAACCTGTTTGATAGTGTATCTCGAAAACTGTTGAAGATAGAAAGAAAGTTTAAATATATGGTGTGTCTATTTTTTAATCCCGAATTTAGCTGTGTAAAAGGTTTTTAAAAAACTTACTATTTTGAGGACTGATGGCACCTTTTTTAAAACGAACGATGACCGATATAAAAAAATACGTGTTTAATATTTTTTCGAGATCTATATCATAGAAAAATTTCATTAAATACAGGATTAATTTCGACAGCCAAAAAATCTAATCACCAGTTATTAAAGAATGAAACATATCTGACTTACTAACTAATGTTAGTTCACGTAGACTTGAGTCGAGTTAGGGCTAGACTAATTTCCAGCGGCTGTAAGGAAATCGATAGTAGCAGAATAGTCCTTGCATCGAAATTTTACATGGAACACCCTATTCAATGTAAGATGCTGAAAGTTTTTTTATTAATAGCTCGGAAAGTAATAATTGACCGAAGCTAAAATTTTATATTTGGGGTCTATTCTTTCTCCTGCTTGTCTTTCCAAATTTCGTGCCGATCGACTATTAAAGGCGTACATGCACACGCCCGTTCGAAAGTCACCGGATACTTACAAGTTTTGAATGAAATTTTTGTTCAAACAGACTTTTAATAAGATCTTTAACACGTTCGCGGACGTGAATGCTATAGCATTCATTTTCATAAAGATGCAGAATGACATGAATGCTATAACATTCAAATCTTAAAGTCAATTATTTTGAATTTGATTTTATATAACTTTAAATTTTAATTTTATTACTAATTTTAAGTTTCATTGTATATAACGATTAAAATATGATAATCTGACTACCCTTATAAAATGTGTTTAATCAAATTTCGGATATCACAACCAACTTAAAAATAAAATGACTGTCAATTTTTGTACCTCGCTGAAACTTTTACTGTCCGCGAACGTGTTAAAAGACAGTATAAATTAAAGTTCTCTATAAAACAGATTCATTTTTACAGGGTGGTTGAACTCCAAAAAGGGAGCGTGTGCCCGCTCTCGCGTTCTCGCTTTTATAGGTGGCAAAGTACACACGTACACACAGCATACGCGCGCGCACACATCGCCTTCGATCGGAGATCTACGGCGGAGCTATCGATTCCACAAGGGCGGCATTCGCCCTTGATGTCGCGGGTCGTGGCTGTCCTACGCCACACGCCGAATTCGTCGTAGCCTCAAGTCGGATAGCCATCGACACGGCAAACCCACGCGTCGATTCTTGAGGCGCAAAACTGTGGCTGCCGGCAGGACAAACCCACGCACCGATCTTCGAAATCGCGGAATCGCCGGATGCCGACACCTTATATAGCACTGCCGCGAGGTTCCCCAATGCCTTCTGCTACGCGTCAATGGCTACAGTTTGTAACTATGACAAACTTTTTTTTATTTCTCAATTTGTTAAGTGTCCGATGAATTATGGGCGGGAGTCTACGCACTGAAAGGTTTAACCCTTAGTGCTCCATTGGCTCCGCTACGGAGACATTCTGTTTTCAACACGATTACGCTTAATTTCCAAAGATATCGCACCATGATGACTTACAAAATTAAAAATTCATGTTTCCTTTACGACAGGAAAAAGATATTTAACCCTTTGACTACTGATGGCGCCTATTGGCGTCCGACACATGTTGACTTTCCGGTACTGTTGGCGCCTATTGGCGTCCGAAATATATTGGCTTTCCGGTATTGTAGGCGCCAATTGGCGTCCAAATCAAATTTTGCTTGTTTCGCCCGTTTTAAAATTTTTCAGTATTTTGAATATTGTAATATCTTCAGAAATGCATGTCTAACGAAAAATTTCGCCGTACCCAGTGGACGTCGCGAGTGAATTCGTACCGTACCGTACGGCCAGTGCGCGCCGAAGTCTGCCGTAGTCAAAGGGTTAAAAGTGAATAGAAACAAGTACTTTCACAAGCAACGGTAATTTTTTCCGTTTAAAATAAAATTTCTTTTCTTCAGTGATAAAGAATCGCATGGAGTGCGAAAGGTTAAGATACTTTTATAAAATATTGATAAGTTAAAAAATGTAAAATTAATTTTCTCATTATAATGGTATAAGAAAATAGTTCCAGAATTGCTGACAATAACGTGCCTCTTACAATTATGTCAGTTTCAGCATAGTTCTATTGTAAGAAAGCTCTCTTGGCGGATTCCACGACAGACAATATCCCCTTACATTGCTCTCGAAGGAGCATTCTAGATTGCTCGTAATGATTACCTCCCTTATTGGCTAGCTTAAGAGTAGAACACTAATAATTCCAACCGTGATAAGTCCAACGTTTTTATCAGAACTGTTCTAAAATTAATGTGTAATGATCTCATTATTCGTTTACATTTTGTTACAGATAAATTTCACACTGACTTTAAATTCTATCCTAAATACATTATACGAACCATATGTATAATTTAAAACGAGCAGACTTCTTTTATATAATATTTCTGATATTATAAAAATTAATATTCCTCTTATTTTGTACTCGGACAGTTAAGGAATCGTATGCATACGTTTCTCGGCACTAGAAAGTGGTCGATGTTTGTGAATAATTGGAGGACAAACTGTAGAAGTACATGTTTGTAGAGTACAAAATAAGAATGAAAAATTGAAAAATATTTGAAACGTGGAGCCTGCCTGCAGTGGCGTAATGCGGTTTTTGTTAGCGCTACTCCAAACGGTGGGCATGCTTCAGTTCGTACGAGTAACATAAAAGAAAAACTTTTTATGTGTTAAGATTTCCGAGAGCGTAATTACCAGCTTACGAGAGTGTTGAGAAAAAAAGAAAAACTACAAGAATAGTAACAATTTGAATAAAGAAGTCTTGATTTTCAAGTATAATGTCGTATTTTTACGTAATGTAAAAATATCTTCCAGAACCGAAAACAAATTTTATTCAGAAAATATGTGTGAAAAATGAAGTTAATCGGATGAACGGACGAATTCGCTCCTGAGTGAACTGCAAAATTGCAACAACG
>SMSQ01006766.1:55044-69688 GCA_019453375.1 Ctenoplectra terminalis
TATCTAAATATATATACTTTTCTTCCACCGTGTCTTAAACATAATTATTTACACACTCCTCCACGTAACCTCCTCAACAGATAAATAGGCCAAACTCGAGATGTACGAGTTGAATACAGTCACATTCGGACTGTGTTCATCGCCTTACCTCGCCACCAGTTGTATACAGCAATTCGCAGGCGTCGAACAGAACGATCACCCATTCGCAGCATCCACAATAAGACGAGACTAGTATCTGAACAATTTGCTAATCGAAGCTGACACATGCAACGAAGCAATGGCGCTACGGGAGGGGATTATCGGTTTGTTCCAACGAAGGGGCTCAATATCCAACAATGGGCTTTCAGGAAGCTTCAACTCTTGGCTAGACTCACCAACAATCAGATCAATCCGTAGATCTTGGGTGACTCAACGACTATAAAAACGCTAGGGGTTTTATGAGACGTACGCAACGACTCCATCACTTACATCGCCGTTCCACTAAACCACGCAAGTTACATCAAAGCAGACAGTTTTATCGTGCATTGCGAAAATCTCTGACCTATTAGGACTACGCAAATTAGTCACTATTACCGCGAATATCATCATGCAGTGATTGTGGCAACCCAAGATCGACTGAACGTACTTATCCGCTTATAGGCCGCATGCGACCCGCGGAGCTGGGTCAATTGAACGTAAATATTAACATTTATTGTACATATCATCAATATTTGACACCCACTTAGTTTTTTGTGCGTGATGAAAAATTAGGTGCGTAGCCCGGCAGGAAATATTATTTCTGAAATTTGGCCACTTCTGTTCTAGAATATTCAAACCTGATGGACATTCTGCGGCGCTTCCAAACTTTCGATGTTTTCAAGACATTACAGGTATGGTCCTACCCTCTTTACGAAAAATCGTGTTAAGGGCGCAATGGAAAGATAGTAGTCTAAGAGGCAGGCTGATTGACAAATTAACGATTCGAACGAAAATTAAGCAACGTGCTTCTTTGCTCTTACGTTCCGAAGCGGAAAAATCGAAACAGTCTTACACAGTCGTTCATTAGTCTTTCACCAGTCCATCGAAAACAGTTAAAGGGATCAGTCATCAATCATCGTTCTTAGCCAACAAATATCATTTTGATTCAAGACATTCTCAGCATCCGGAGAAATCTCATTAAAATCCATCAGTCTGTACAATGTCGTGTGAAGCAAATTACGCACCAACGAGTTAAGCTACCTTCGCGTGATCACCACGCGACAAAACGTCTTGGTAATATATATCAATTTGTTATATTCATGTATACATTTTATTTTTCTTTGATTTTTTATTTTTGAACACAAACGATTACATTTAATTTCTGTGTTCATAATTTATTTTTCAATCGCTTATTATTATTTCACTTGAAATGATATCCGTTTTCATTACATTTAATAATCTCCGAAACATGTTTCTCAAATGTAATTGTCAAAAATTATTATTCCCAAAGTTAAATTCATAAAGTTTGAAAGCATAAATTTTTAACATTTCGTTTGCCAGTTTTAACTTTGGATAGACAACGGAACACTGAATTAACCCTTTTTGGACGCATGTCTACTCTCAGCCACCACAATAAGAAACCGTACTAATTGTTGCGACGCGCAACTCACGGTAAGAAGACATTCGTGGGCCTTCATGCGAACTTCAACGGTTTCGGAATTTCCCAGTACACCATACCGCTACGTATTGGAAATTCGGAAATCATTCAAGACAGCAGGCAATTTGCGAAGCCATCAATCACCATAGAATTAATCGCGAAAGAATAGTTTTTTCGTAGCCCATCGCTACATCTGGGTGCCAGAGACGTACCGTTAGATCTTTCGAGGCCGTAACTTCAAAACATGTTTGTTCAAGATTGAAGCGCTTCGCAAGTTTATTACCTGCCGCGTCTAGGGTCTGAGACACCCGGATATTCGTGCACATGGCACTCGTAGGTAGCTTCACTACCTGAATGTCCGACAGCCAAGAGGTGGTCACCTCCTTCCACGCATTTTTTCTTCCAATTAACACTGCGACCACCTCCTTCGCTTCTTCGCAAATTGACGTTGGCCAATCCGCGTGTCTCAACCCCCGAAAACTCTCCCTTGTCGAAGCGTCGTGAGAGACGACGTCTCAATTGGGAAGTCAGAACACATTCATCATCAGATCAGAACAAATCACAGAACACATTCAACATCAGACAACAACTATCACATAACACATTCAACATCAGATCAGAACAAATCATAAGAACACATTCAACTGAGATCACAACCAGTAACAAGAGAACACAACCATTATAACACGGAAGAACACGAAAACCACGATCGAATTCAACATCCATCAATCAGGAGAGTTCGATACTACGACGAGGTTCTCCGAATATTCATATCAACGAGGCCCAAGATCGTTAATTCAGTTTTGGGTCAGAGCGTCGACGGCACGCTCAACACTAATGATATACTGTATTCATCCATGCATCAATTTACAATTTATCTGCACTTATATAAATACCTAATGGACCTATTCACAATTAATGAATCTCATTTAGTCTTCATAATCTTGCATGTTATGTATCACTGCTCTTTCTCCGGAAATTAATTCCGACCAGTACGACACCCATGTCCAAATTGAATACGTCCGAAAAGGGTTAAATGAAAAATTCAAATAGCGTATACTTTCTAACGATATCATCATTGTTATATCATTTCTGCATAATGCTACAGGAAATTCAATTAAAATTTATTTCTGATAAAAAACCGTACCAACATTTTCCAGTACCTAATAGTTCTTCAGAAAAAGACCAAGTTCTATGGAATAGAAGTAACTAATCGCTTTCAACAGAAGTAGAGATTCGATATAATGAGATAAAAGATTCACGGATATCAGATCAGGTAATTGTATTCAAAGCTATGACAAGTCTTTACGACTATGGCCAAGGAGGTTAAAACAGGAAGGGATAGCAATGTAGAATATCTTGAAAAAGGTTTGTACGAGGAAGTTCTGCGAAATCAGGTATCGAAATCCCTATTGAAGCTTTACTTTAACCATACAGTACGCTAGATTACTGTTAGACGTTACTTTAACATTGTCTCCCCGAGCAGCCGTTTTCTCGATAGCGTGATCATCGAGGACTAGATTCTTGCTCCATCAGAAACGAAACGTATTCAATTCAATCTAAAGCACTCTTGTAACTTACAGTTAAGTTTTAGCCATCGCGACCTTACACCAATCACTTGTAATGTCCTGGCATTCTAGAATCGTTGTCTACTCAATTTTCATTGTTTGCAAAATCTTTTTCTAGTCAATTTTCCGTGTTTACAAAATCGTTCTCCAATCAATTTTCTTTGATTGCAAAATCGTTTTCTAGTGAATTTTCTTTGTTTTCAAAATCGTTCTTTAGTCAACTTTCTTTGTTTGTAAAATCGTTTTCCAGTCAATTTTCTTTATGTGCAAAATCATTTTCTAGTCAATATTCTGTGTTTACAAAATCGTTCTCTAGTCAATTTTCTTCGTTTGTAATATCGTTTTCTAGTCAATTTTCTTTGATTGCAAAATCATTCTCTAGTCAACTTTCTTTGTTTGTAAAATCGTTTTCCAGTCAATTTTCTTTATGTGCAAAATCATTTTCTAGTCAATATTCTGTGTTTACAAAATCGTTCTCTAGTCAATTTTCTTTGTTTGTAATATCGTTTTCTAGTCAATTTTCTTTGATTGCAAAATCATTCTCTAGTCAACTTTCTTTGTTTGCAAAATCGTTTTCTAGTCAATTTTCTTTGTTTGTAATATCGTTTCCTAGTCAATTTTCTTTGATTGCAAAATCATTCTCTAGTCAACTTTCTTTGTTTGTAAAATCGTTTTCTATTCAATTTTCTTTGTATGCAAAATCGTCCTCTAATCAATTTTCTTTGTTTACAAAATCGTTCCCTAGTCAACTTTCTTTATTTGCAAAATCGTTCTCTAGTCAAGTATAATACCAAACGCTCAGAGAACCCATAACGGTATACCTCTGTCGTTTGAGATATACCAAAATACTAATTAAACGTTACAAGGCTTATTATTAACACACCCTGCGGTTCCCGGCGTTAACCATACATCAGTTCGTTCACGATAACCAACCTTCTGGGGTTTTCAGTATTAGTCATACATCAATACGTCCCCGCATTTAATCCTTTCGGTTCTCAGTGTTAACGAACATACTAGATCAGTCGCTACTAACAAATTCCCTAGCCAAAGAAACCCCAGCTACGCTAGCTGCTCCATTCGACTCGTAACAATGTATACATTACCGCTCACAACTATTTTGACACTGGTTGATTTGTAGTAACAATTCACAAATGTTACTCAACACTATATTTACGGATATTTCTTATATACCCACTTCTATGAACACCCGTTAAATTAACGGATGAACAAAATCGCACATTTTCTTAACACATCGACGGCCGCTGTCACGTGTGTGTGACTTTGTACAGCTATTTTCTGGAAATGGTTTCTTGCCGTCATTTCGATGTTTGTATACTAATGCATACCGATTCCATTTCTAAAGAAATATTAACACCAGATTTACGGGGATTAATTGGACCATTTTACGGGTATATTGAACTGTGCTTTTTTTATAATAACATTAGTTCATTTTATTTAAAATTAATAGGTTTTTATTCGTACAGATTTAGTTAGTATGTTTCTTGCATTTAAATTCTATTTTGGGCGTAAATTTTCCGCACGCATAATTACTGCACTTCAGCATGAAATCAGAAATCCGTCAAATTGACGGGTTCCGTAAATCTAGTGTTAAAAATAGTGTAACAGTGATCTTAACGACTTTTTTATTAATAATTATGCTAGGAACGATTGTGTAAATATTGTCGGCGCTAATCTAAAGGCGATGAGAAAAATGTGCGGCCGTCAAAGTGTTAAAACATAAAAAAAAAACATTTTATTTTGAAACAACTTAATTATACACTATTAACAGATTGAATACGGCACTCTGATCGCTCAACTTGCTTCCAGGACCCGCACATTTTTGAGCGCTCCACAAAAAAATTTATACAATGCATATACAGGGTGTCCCAGAAAGGCTGTGAGTCTCTTTAAGGGGTTGTTCCTGGGGTGATTCTAAACAACTTTTTCCTTTGCGAAAATGTCAAATTCGGCTTTGTGAACGAGTTATTAACGAAAAACACTGACCAATCACAGAGCGAGTAGGACGACTGGGCGTCAGCGGGAGCGTTGGATTCCACGCCGCGCTTGTGTTTCTACGAGCAACGAAGATGATGTATCGAGATGTATCGAAGCGACTGTTGACGAATGTTAAACAAAAGTTATATCGAATAAACTAATTAACTGTTACTCGTGTGGAACAAATAAATTGAGTTTTTCAGATATTCCAAATGGATAATGAACAACTCAACGAAAAGTAATTGAAATTTAATAACGAATAGAATGCAATTCTTCTTTTCTAATAAAAATTTATTCAAATAACATCAAACACCGAATATTTTTTATGATAAATCTTAAACATAGTTCTACGATATTTAATAATAATATTGATTATAAATATTTTATAATGTATAATAATCTTTTAATAGTTTCGTTGAAATGATTTTTATCACGAGTTTGAAGAACACAGCCAGGAATAAGTTAGAAGCTTCGTTAAATATACACAATAACAGCACTTAATTCAAGAATGTTGCTATTGTCACTATGTTCATTTTTATCTGAAGTGTTATTTGATGTATCCGATAAATCATCAAACAATAAATCATCTTGACTTTCATTTTCTTTATTTGTTTGAGACATTTTGCTACTATTTTAGTGTTGACTCCCACAGTGATCGTGGAGTCGATAATATAGCATGTAAGATGCCAACACGTTTTGTAACAATAAATAGATAACTATATTTGTAACAGATAATACAAATGTTCACAATGTAATGTTTCAGAGTTCTAGTTCAGATACAGTTATTAATACAATTCACCATTCACCTCTCACGCAGTTCGCCGTTCAGTTCTAATCTTATTCTCGTTCAATTCTCCCTCTTATTCTGTATTATACTCTCTTGTCAGTCCTTAAATATTAGACACCCTTGCTAGGCGTGTCATCGCCAAGAGGGTGGGAGGCATGCTATGTCCAATCAGTTCTAAATTCTGGTGTCAAGAGAGGTGGTCAATGTCACGCCCTCAGAGTTCGTATGTCAGTCCCAAGTCAGGTAAGTGCAGATGTGACGGTGTCCGAAGGTCGCAGCTGAAGTACACGTGCGTCTTCTTAGTGAGGTTTTAGGGTACGGCACTTTGCTATTGAGCAGAAATCGACAAACACCGAAATATTCGCCGGTTTCTAGGTCGTAAACTAATAACATGCCAGATGTGAAAATGACCATTCTCAAAAATAGCTAGAGTTCGTCCGTATCATAAATTAAGTCGTTCGCTGTCCTTAACATTTAGAATTAGGGCCTTTTTCGTAAAATAAATAAAAAGCTATTTCCTAACAAATTAAAACGCCAACTTTCAAATAACAAAATGTTGTATAACGACAAAACACTTTATAAGGTACGATGCACGATCGACACAGACCTACCGATGTAATGGTTATACCGATCGATTGTTTTATATTTTTTCGGAATTATAACATTCATTTATTTCACTAACCAATTGTTATAAAATACGCAGGGTTTCGTTGCCCTAGTAACGCAACAAGAAAATCTATTTTCAATTCCTTGAGCCACAAAGTTTGGCTTGTTATATACGAGATATCTCGTGACCCGTACGCAAAGTGTTAACACATAAATTAAAACGTTTACACACTACGATTGCTACTAAAATACTAACAATTAATCCACTTTCATAACCACCGGCACAATTGTATTCAGGACTGTATACACGAAATATTGTCAAAAATACATCGTGTAATCTGCATTAATGTTTCTCGTCCGGAATACAACACTAGTTTGAAAATTGAAACGCTGAAAACGTTTAGTCACACTTGTTGAAACATGAAGTTATGAAATCTTGAAATAAAACACCAAAAAAGAGAGCAGAAACGATTCTAAAGTTGCTTAACTTGAAAATATTAAGCAGGTTGTGAAGAGATAATGGATTTATGTAAGAAATGATTAATAATGGTACCTTTACACGGAGAAATTTATTTGTACATCTGAAAGTGTAACAATGTCTCCTAAAGGTGCAGCTCCACTGGTAGTGGATGTGATTCACGAACGTTTCTGATTGCAAGTTATCAGACACGCGATGCATATAAATGAAAACGCTCACCCGCTGAACATCTGAGCGTCACGAATGCGTGCTAACGTTTTCAAGTGCTCACGAACATTTAAGCGCAATTTGTGCGATCGATGGGACTGGATTGTCACTGATGGGTCACAGTTGAAGGAGTTATATTATCCAGAAATTGACTGTACTTATAGTTAAAGCATGTTCAAGCGGACACAAAATTATGGAACTTTTTTTGTCAATTAATAGTTTTCGATGCGTAGAATTAAAAAATGCGGGTTTTTAACTTTGTAATTCAGCGGTTCGAAAGTTATGCATATGTAAAATTAAGTGTTTTTAGTATATTTGACAGGAAACTTTGACTCTAACAAGGGACGTTCGGTAACCCGAAAATTGAAAAAAATTTGAAACTTTGCTGGTTTGTAGAAGACCTCTAAGTATTACAGTATCTTTTTTCTCTGCTGATATTCGGTTTTCCAGGGTGCAAACAGCCCTGAAAGTTTCCGGTATGCTTTCCTATTTTCCTACACTATATGTAGAATGAAAGTACATACAATAGCAGTCACATATGCATACGTATCTACAATTCATCTTTCACGGTTCATATGTATTACATAAATGGTGCTATTAAAAAGTGTTCGAAACAGAAATACTTTTTACACGAGCCACTTCGCAACAGAGTAGGTTTTCCATACATTGCACAGTGAGAAGTAGTATCGGAATTTTCTTTTCCATGGCAAAAATTTATTGGACTTTTAAATGGTTCGGAATGATTCGCAATAAAATTTTACACATTTTTTGACCAGACAAGAAAATGAAAATTTTCAAAAATAAAACAGGTGGGGGTTTCGTTTTCGTTTAAACAATAAATGTTTAACAATTTTATTACACAGCTTTTTAGGGCATAGAATATCATTAAATTCTCAATCTAAAAATTTCTTTATATCTGTTATAGTTTTTAAGATATAGATGAAAATAGGAAAGCACACCGGTAACTTTAAGGGCTAAACAATAAATGTTTAACAATTTTATTACACAGTTTTTTAGGGGATAGAAAATCATTAAATTCTCAATCTAAAAATTTGTTGATATCTGTTATAGTTTTCAAGATATAGAGGAAAATAGGAAAGCACACTGGAAACTTTAAGGGCTGTTTTCACCCTGAAAGGATATTTATCAACGGATAAAAAAATAGCGTAATACTTAGTTCGAGGTCCTCTACAAACCAGCAAAGTGTTAAATTTTTTTCAATTTTCGGGTTACCGAACGTCCCTTGTAAGTTGGTAAAATACTGCCACTGAACAAAGCAACAATTGAAAAAGCTGTCGCCGGCTGAATTTAAAACGGCTCTATACCCAACTCAAATTTACGTTATATTGATTACCCTAGAAACACTAAAAACCTAGGCGGAGTGTAAACCTGTGGCGGGTGAAAGAAAAGAAAAAATGATACGAAAGGCGTTTCGTCCGGGGCCTGCTAGTGGACTCGTCAGTAAGGCAACCTAGCAGGCCCGTGCCTTAGACGCAAGAATACTTAACCCTCTATGGGACCGTGTGACTCGAAAGTTACAAACTGATGTATCTATATTTTAAAAAATTAATTTTGTTTAGTTATCACTGTACTATTAAATTTGATTATTGTATTACTGTAGCGATACTACGATCCTTCCGTAGCAATTATTAGTTTAAAAATTTTGAAATCAAAGTGAAACACTGTAATCAATCGTAGTTTTTCTCTAATAAGCAGACAAAATTCAGGCTATAGAGGGTTAATTTACCTTAGACTGAACGGTAACTGTAAAATCACGCATCGACTGAAACCGAGCGTGCCGCGATTGTCAGCTTCGCAGCCTAGACACATAACAGAAGAAGCGCAATATCGCCGCTTGGCACTCAAACGGTTAATATCTCTAATTTAGCGAAACCTAATACATAGACAGGGAATGTGGATAAATATGTATAACGAGAGCAAATTACGTATAGGTTTTTGGAAACGTCGAAATTTTGAACCCTCTCAAAACTCAAGAAAGATTCAAGAATTCAAAAATTTACAATTTTGTTCATGATTCGAAATTTTTGAAACCCAGGTAATAGAAAAATATAAAATCAATAAATGAAGTAAATTAAAAAAAATAACAAATAAAAGTAACAAATGAAGAAAGTAAATTAGATCGATTAAGAGTTCAGAGGTCAGTATTCTTGAACAAGAATCTGAATGACGTATTTTTGTATATTGTTATATACTTGTTTATGTTTCGCTTGTGTATGGTTAATAAATTTAAATTTAACTCTTCTATTGTGTTCACTAAAACTCACACTAATTATATAACAATTATGATTACATACAATATTGATAAATGTAATAAAAAATTTATTCATGCATTCCGAAACGTGTATAAAAATAAAATCAAGAAATCTGATTCAAATAATGTTCACAATAGAAAAATTACATAAATAAAAAAGCACAACGAACTTAACACGTTTGTCCCCCAGCGTGAATCGGTAAAATTTCTCAGGAGGCCCAAATCCGATAGTTGAAGCGCAAGAATGTAAACAGAGGGATTAGCTGGAATAGTAACGATGCAACTCGAGTAGGAGACAAATTAATTTTTTTCAAGTAAGATTTTATATTTTTCATGTTTTCTTGAATATGTAACTTTCATGTTTATTTTACAAAAAATGTAAAAAAGACTACATATTGTCCCAATTGTCCAAAATCACCATAAATGTGTTTGAACTGTTTTAACGAATACCATGCTACGTAATATAATGTTATATTTTATTATGAATGTAAAGTAATGTATAGCAGGGCAAAGTAGTTGAATGGAGAAGACTTTAAATAAATTATTTCCATGTTAAAGTATAGTATAACATACCGTGTATATTTTATATTTGCCGGTGCTTATTCCATTAAATTCTTGTGTTACAAATGGAATTTTTATAAATTATTTACAAAATCCTATTTAACTTGACGAAGAAGAACGTCACCCGTATCTGGGTGACAGGGCCTTCACATAAGCATACCCGTCACCCAAATATGGGTGACCTGGTGACGAACGTGTTAAGTTAGGAGAGGGATCGGTGTAAGTACTAATCGTACCGTTTTCGAGGATTTGCGGAAAAGTCGGTGTTGTGGAATTCCTCTGATGCCGAAGAGCAGGAAAATCGCTACAGACCAATCAGGCGATAAATAAAAGTCAACATGTCGTCAAAGTGACCTGTCAGGCACGCTAAAAACGTTCAACTTTAAATATGCATAACTTTTGAACCGTTGGATTCTTAAAATTAAGACTTGCATTTTTTAATTCCGTGCATCGAAAATTATTAACTGACAAAGAAGTTCTAATTTTGTATCCGTTAAAACGTACTTCAGCCGTACTTATTATTCTGTGCGTTGAAAATAAATTATTTCTTTTGCTTTTATAAATTCATAGGAATACGTGCGCACTTTTCTTATTTTCAGTATCCTTATAGAAGAAATTTCATTTGTGAGAGTCTACAATATACGCTTCTGCAAGAAAAGCACAGCTCACCCTCGCGGGGTGACTCACTCTGCGTTTTTCAAGCCCGCGTTGCTCGGACTACATGCCAAATCGGCACAGTAACGCAAGAGTACTTTTTACCGAGCCACCATACGCGTCGTTTGGTAGTCGGTAAACATGGTTTTGTTGGAACAATAAAAAAATATTGTATAATTATTCCGCACAGATGACTTTTAAAATAAGAATATTTCTCACGCTTAAGCTTTTGTCATTAAAAAAAATGTACTAGCTAAAATCCTACAAATAGTCTGATTTATTTTATGTTTGAACTGACTTAAATCAGAAAGATCTCGTCAACCTAATTTGCAGTCTTCACATTAAAATAAAACAAAAATTATAGAAATTTTATTTTTTTTCTTCCTTTTCTTCTCTTTTTTTTTAATAGATCAGCGTCTGTTGATTTAAAGGTGGACTGATAATAGGTTTGATAGCTCGTAACTGGATCTAATTATTAAAAATTTATAAATATGGCACAGAATTTACTTAAAAAATTTTTGATTTAGCATTGTACTTATTTCAAGTACAATATACAGAGTATACCGGCTATAAAAAGCTTTCTAAATATCTCCACTGTGTTTAGTGCTATAAAAAATGTTTACAGCTCGTTACATCGTCTAGAGTTGTAAGTTGCTGCTGTTAAACTTCTTTCTTCAGTTTTTCCCAAAGAAAGAAATCTAATGCGGTTAAATAAGGGAAACGAGCTGGTAAATTTATGGGTCCATTACGGTCCAATCTAACGATTCAGAATTTTTTTGTTCAGTACTTGACAAGCACTTCGTGAATAATGAGATTTAATAACGTAAACTGTAAGTTCTCGTATTAATGTCTTACAATTTCATCTACTAATGTTCAAGGTCATTTGAAGATCATTATACAGGTTCAAATGTATTTTTTAGCCTGTTATAAAATGCAAAAAAGAAATTGACGTTCTTGCATAAAAAATGTTTTCCTTAAAAAAGATGTCGACCTTAAAAAAAAAATAAAAAAAAAAAACATTAGTAAATCAGAGATTTTTCTTTCAAGATATTCACCTTTGGGAACCATTTCATTTGTGCCACAAACTTTTTTTATAGCATTAAAAACAATGAAGATATTTAGATAACCTACAGTTAAGATACTCTGTATAATGTGTCCATAAAAATTTGTGCAATAATTAAGAATAACAGTAGAGTAAATCCTTCACTTATACTGTGCTTAAAAATCACCTTGATACAGATGACTCTGATTAATCAAGCAGTATTTTGGTAATCACATTTTCAGTAATACTATTAAGATTATTTTATTTATTTCTTCATTAACGATATATAAAACTTCGATGTTATTTTCGTCTAGCGTCTAGACTTTAAATGAAGAAACATAAAATTCTATATTTTATTCACAATACTCAGATGGTATAACTGAAATATTAATACTAGAACTACCAAAGTGGTCAAAATGACCCGTTGATAATTTTTTACAGAAATTGTATAAATTAACCGAAGAATCTCTGCGGCGATTTTCCGTGATTTTCTGTTAAAAATACAGATAAAGCTTTGTCTATATTGCGTTATAAATTTTTTTCATGTACCTTTCATTGTGATTTCTTCGGTAGAAATAAGTATGCTCCGATCATCGGTAGTTTTAGTGTTAATAGGTGGTGTTTTATTAGATTCTTTATAAAAGAAAAAAATACTATTGATACGTATAAATATATAGTATACCACAGTTAAAGATGTACACTACATTTTTCAATTACTTCATAGGTAGATTCATAAAAAAACATTTTATCAAGTATCAACAAGATTGAATTACATTATCCATTTTAGTATTTCGCGCCAAAATGAAAAGTTGTAATTTTTAAATTTTCTATAAGTTCGAACTTTGCGTTAGTTACTACAGAAACATATAAATAAAGTACGGACGACAGGAAAATTGATGAGCTAAAAACTGCTTCTTGACGTGATGGTTGTACGTATCTATGTATCCCGATTTAAGAGAACCATCTATCATCCCTCAAATAGTACGATCTCAGTGGCCAACATAGAGCACTATCGAGAACGACAGATACGTCGTTAAGATTAACCGTTCAATTTCGTCAGTGTGGGTGACTTTCGGGAACGGGGGGACTGCTTCGTCACTTCCAATCTTGACTAGTCGGAGAAGGAGTAGCTGAATGAAAACGGGAACGATCGTCGATAGATATTTCCTTTACGCGAAGAAGCGAGGCTATTGAATTGAAAACACAAAGGAAACCGATTTCTACCTATCCAGAGTAAGCGGTATATATCTCACGTAATAAACTTTATTGTGAAATGCGACAATATATGGGTAAAAGTTGTTGTCGGCAAATGAATTAACAAAATATAACCATTTTCTTGCTGCATAAACACTATACTAGAGGTGGGGAACCTTTTTACCATTAGAGGCCAAATTTAAATCGGGCAGTAATAAAAGAGGCCGCTATAATTTTTTATATTTCCCCGTTGGTATTTTTATTTGTTTAAGGTATTTTTATGAATGTTCATATATATATTTTTTTTTATTGTTTCAATACGATATTTAATAATAATATTAATTATAAATATGTAATATAGTGCATCAATATAGGAGGACCGCGCGCGCTATTAAAAACAAGCGAAGCCCGACTTCCGTTGGAAAGTCGGGCCACGAGGCAGAGTCGCTTAGAAACCGTCGAACGTGAACGACCTATTAGCCCTTAAGATTATTTTGCCATTTTAGTATTTCTTTCTTTCCAAATATATCTATCTCTTGTTTTGTTTAATTTAGTCTATACCCATTTATTTAGTAATCCTGACACCCTTAGTCCACTACAGTAATAATGTATAAATATATATAAATATAATAATGTATACATATAAATAAATATATATATATACATTATTAAATATTTATAATTAATATTATTATTAAATATCGTATTGAAACAATAAAAATAAAATTAAACGACAGTGTTAAACACTATTAAAGAACTATGTTTAAGATTTATCATCAATAATATTCGATGTTTGATGTTATTTGAATAAATTTTTATTAGAAAAAAAGAATTGCATTCTATTCGTTATTAAATTTCAATTACTTTTCGTTGAGTTGTTCATTATCCATTTGGAATATCTGAAAAACTCAATTTATTTGTTTCACACGAGTAACAGTTAATTAGTTTATTCGACATAACTTTTGTTTAACATTCGTCAACAGTCGCTTCGATACATCCTGAGTTGCTCGTAGAGACCCAAGCGCGGTGTGGAATCCAACGCTCCCGCTGAGGCCCAGCCGTCTTACTCGCTCTGTGATTGGTCAGTGTTTTTCGTTAATAACTCGTTAACAAAGCCGAATTTGACATTTTCGCAAAGGAAAAAGTTGTTTAGAATCACTCCAGGAACAACCCCTTAAAGGAACTTACAGTCTTTCTGGGACACCCTGTATATAAACATTCATCCAGATTTTTAAATTTTAATAAACAACTACATATTTAAATACCACTTCAAATAAAAATAATATTGGTAGAAGTATTTGTAAATAAATTTATTAGATTATAAAGAAATACAATAGAAAAATAATATTAAGTAGAAGTAGTAATAATATTAATAGAAATATTTTTACACAACTTTATTACACTATGCAGAAATACAATAGAAAAATAATAATATTAAGTTATACGAAGTCCGCACAAGAAACTCACGGAGGCTGGATGCGGCCTCAAGGCCCCAAGTTCCTCACCTATGCACTATACGGAAGATACAACGTACCCATTCCTCTTAAATTTTGTTTCATCAAAGAAAAATTCGTAACAAACGTCTTTCCAACGTTTACTACAAAATTAAATATTTAAAATATATTTTTTTATTTAACATTTAACCCTGGTATAGTGGTGTCTGAG
>SMSQ01006776.1:0-23856 GCA_019453375.1 Ctenoplectra terminalis
CTCTGGAACCACCATTTCGTCGAAATATGGTCTTGCGCCTGTTTCTCAGCTAAGTTCATCCTCCTTTGTTAACATTCTACTTGACATCAATGGTGCAAGAAGCCAGGAAAAGGTATTGTTCTTGGCAACCTGTCACCTATTCTTCAAACTTCGGTGTGTACGCTCGATCAAGATCGTGTATAATTGCTGGAAGGAGTAACAGCGAGGTTGTAGAATCAGCAGAATGAAAGATTTTATAGATTCGTAGAAAGGTAGGGACTTCGCCATTCAGGACCATGCAGAGGTAACAATTTTCTTGCGTTATTGGAATATATATTTTAATAAACACTTTTCATCGCAACGTGGATGGTCAAGCGCTGAGATCGCTTCTCGAAAGAGGATAACAATGGGATGAACTTGTAGAAAAATACTTGGTCCAGCAGTATCGTTCGATTTTGCCACTCGAGCAACTTTTTTATAGCCTCACTACGTTACTTTCCATCAATTTTATGCGAGCAAGTCGAAGACTTGTGAAAACCTCTGGATCGTCGACTTTAATGTTGAAACAGTAAGCGGTCTTGGCCAGTACAGTAGTGTCGCGTTAGTCGACCAGGATTTTTCTTTAGCTGTCCGTCTATTCCCTTAACTCTGCGCTCTTAATCATATTCAATATTTTATCCAAACTGGGTCGTGTCTAATAAATTATTTTCCAAAGCTGTACTGAATCTGTCTTAATCGTGGCACTTTTATAATCAGTAACATATCCACGTTGACAAAATTCCTAGTTTAATTTTTATATAAAATAATACGTTCCGTTAAAACTAAAAATAACGGAGCAAAGTGGAACATCGAATCCAGCTCGACATAAAAGTGCAAATTATTAAGACTTCCTTATTTCGTATCAAGCATCTATACTATCGACCAAAAAAAAAATTCGAATCATTACAGATTCCAAGGAACGCGAGAATTTTTTAGATAATTTAGAATCGCGTTGCCTTAGGAACCTCTTCGGTCAAAAATCTATCCAAATAAAGAAACCTGTTACAGACATACAGCACCAATTATGACCCGATAAATTAACAGAGGGATTCTGATACGAGTACAACTCAGAATCTGACTTCAAACTTTTGATCCATAGCGTATATCTGAGTATCAAACGGAGATGAAACGGTGCATTTGCTAGAACTCCGTCTCCCTTGATAGCTGGCAAGAGATGGTCTCGAGCTACGGTCAGCTAACGCGACACCACTGTATTTGTCACCTACCCACTCCTGGTTACGTGGGCTGGAGCTCTTCTGCCAAGTCTGCGCCCGTTAGCAGCCTCTTGTTCGTGGAACGGGGGCGCGAAACCACCTCCTTGCACCGCGTGCCCTGGTCCATTTCATCGACCCAGGAACCTCCCGTCTCTAATTGGTCGAGGAGCAACGGCGAAGATCGAGCTGTGCTTTCGTGTCGCGTATTCGAGCCTGTACCTCGAAAATTTCACTCGAATCAACCCTTGGTGATCTTTTGCGTGGTTCTAACGGCTCGATCAATCCTTCCGATGTTAGATTGGAATCAGAAGAGCCACCTGTGTGCGACAGGTGTTTCGTTAATTAATTAACCAATCGTGGGATTTGTAGGTCGGCCGCCATTGATACGGTAGCACGCGAAAACGGTATTCGATGGGCGTAGAAGAGAGAACGATATTTTCCGTAATGATTATAAACGTTAAGGGATCAATGACCAAATCGAATGTGAAACGTAGGTAGTTGATGCGACGATGTATTCGACGATGTTATTACTGTCGTTTCGGGTGAGATGACACGGTTGTTTATCCGGACACAGCTTTAGACGTATTCCTCTGTCTGGTGTGTGATGTTTGTAGAGTTTAGGCTTGAAGTGCAAGAGGTTCGAGATCTTCGTGTTGTTGTTAAAAATATGAACTTCGTTTATGGAGGAATTTGAGTTAGACTTGGGTGTATCGCTAATTTTTTGTACTCGTTACTAAGTATTAGATGTTTAGATCTGTTTCTTTAGTTGCTTTATCGTGATTAGGATCTTTGTGAAAAGTAACGTTCGTCTGCTTTGCCTGAAAATATTAATTAACAATATCATAGTCACCTGTTTTCTTGTTTCCCGAAGGAATGTGTTTCGAACAATTTGTTCCAACTTATAATTTATAAGAATTTTAGTCACTTCGGGGTTGATTTAAAAAAAAAATCCGCTCCGCAATTTTCGTCCTCGTGATTCTAGAATACACGCAACGAGCGCAATCTTAAATCTTTTAAACGTACGAATATGTTCTGACGCGATCAGAAACGTGTTTAACCCTCAACTAGAAAACTATGCTTACATTTTGAGTTGTAAGTTTCGCTGATTCGATTCTATTACTATCGTTGCTTATCAAATGTTTATTTTGCTTGTCGTTATCTGATTTAGTAATAGATAAAAGAAGGAGCGGCTTGAGTAATGTAGAAAATTTACGAGAGAACCAGCGAGCGTGAACTGGACTGAATTTTATAAACAAAATTTATCATAATTTGCTGGTATATTTTTCTTTCTTCTCTATATGTACGAGTTCGATTATCTTACTTGAAAATAATATTTGATTCCTCGTTTAACTACTACAAGCTTCTGTCTCATCGGTAGGTGTAAAATATATTACGTTAAATCTAACACAATTTTAGACATTTTTAAAACGTTTGGTTCGATAAGAAAACGCGACAAAATTTACGGTTTCTTGTATCAAAAATTTTGTCGCCAAATATTAGATAGCGTTCTAAAGAATCGTGTAATCAGCTGTGATTGCTATCGATAAATATTTAATAAATCCTTGTTAATTACACGGATAAGTTGTTCATTCAAGCACAAACGAATACACCTGAAAATCTCTTCCAATCGAATAAAGTTCGGTTAAATTTAAACCAAATATCCACGATTAACCCTTTGCGCTCGTAAATCTTTTTAATTCCACAAAACTATTGCAAAGAATTAGAAATATCGTTCTGAAAAGCAAGAACAAAAAAAAAACATTCGCGTTTACACTTTCTTATTCGGTCAATTTACTCTGTTCCAAAATAAAAAACGAATTAAATTGGCGCAGACACGAAATTTAACTCGAAACTTACTTCCATCAGGAGCTAAGCTCTAAGTTAAACTCTGCAACTTTCTAAACTTCTGATGAAAATTACACGTGTCGCGTCGCCAGTGAATCGCAAAGCGTTGATCAATTTTCTTAATAAGAACAAGATGAAGGAAACGTAATTAGAAAGGAAGAATCAGTTGAGGGTTGATCGATTCGCGACAAAAGTTTTGCCAAACTAAGATCTAAGAAGTAGATTGCTTTCGGTTTATTGCCTCTGGATGGACGGTAAATATTTTTCTACCTTCGTCGATTAACGATCCACGCTACCAAGCGCCTAATGGTTTTATCGACAAACTCGTGTCGCTCTTGTCGCCATCACGGGAACACCCGATTGTGGTAACGAGTTCGCAAGGGGTAACGATTTTCGGATCGAGCGGGAAGATAAGATTGGTCTCGCGTAAGAAACGTGCGCGACGAACGGCGTTGATTGCAAATATTCGACGCAATTGAAACGGCGTTCTCCATCTGTCGAACACTCCATTGACGTATCGTGTAATTTTAGTATGGTGATGCAACTTGAATAGCGACGATTGTCTTCTATCGTAGCGAACGCGACTTCGATTCGAAGCCAAGTAGTTTCTTCGAACGCAGTTCCCGACGTGTTCGATCCGGTCAGAGGGGGAACGAGAGCTCGAGAATGGTCCTCTATTTCTCACCCTCTCTCGTCACCATCCTCTCTCCGAGCAGCCCTGAAATTCCTAACGAACAAGAAATCAAATTAACTGAGTTTCGGAATTTTCCCGTCGAATTATTTCGTGCTCGAACGCTTCATCACAAATTTCCTCGGTTTCCGATAAATCTCGAGCACCGAGGGGTCGCGTTCGGTGCTCGTTCGAAATTAGCGTTCCAGGACTTGCTGTTTATCGCGAACAACATATCGTGTTTAGACATTTCAGTAACTTAGAGGATGGAATGTTTAACGGTTAAAGCGAAACCATATTTTCTACATGGTTTCAGATTTTTAGATAATTAATGGATTAAGATTCGTGTCGCGCAGAAGCCGGACTGATCAACTCGATCGATGCTAATTGTTTGGTTTCTGAAAAGTTAAGCATCGACTCTTTGCGTTGTTTCTTTTTCGGTGGCTTTTCGGTGGTATCGTTGTTTGATAGTATCGATAGTAGCAGAGCTTGAAATTTGTTTTATTTTCTTTCGTTAACACTGGAACTACCTATGGTTGAAGTATATTTCTACCGAAGATATAAAAATGTGCGAAGGAATACAGAGGGTGGACCGAGGCGAACCGGATCTAAATAAGAATTCAGTCAGAAGGAAGTTTTTAAGTTTAAATAAATTTTTTGTCATCGCTGTTCGAATTAAATATTAATTCGAATTTATAACGAAAAGTTAACTTTCTAAATTTTTATTACTATTTTTTCCAGTATCAAATAGAAAACTATCCGACACGTAACTCGCCTCGGTCTATCCTGTTGGAAAAGAGACAATCTTTTATCTGTAATATATTTTTAACAGAAAATGACCGAATGTTCTCCAGAAGGCGTCATAGTTTATCAAATTTCTGCGAGAAATTAGAAATTGGTCATTTTTACTCTCGTAGTAGTTCTAGCGTTAATAAATACAAGGTCTGCATTATGTTTCTATTTTTGCCATTAATTTTTTTCATTTTATAATAATGGTTATACTTTAGCCCTGCATTTAGCATATTCGAAGATGTAATATTAAAAATCCTCTCTAAAAATAACGTTTCTTAATTTGTTACAGTATCAATATCAAGCAGCGATACGTTAACGTTACTTATTCCCTATTTCAACACTTTGTCGGATACAGAACGTCGAATTATTGTGTGCAATTTATATTCGGTAATCTTCAATTTTATAAAACTACAGTTACTTTACTTAAAGTTAAACTAAATTACACGTAGATTATATTTTTATCACACTCGGACCATGATCCATGCCGCGCACGCGGATTAATCACGTTCTTCGGTATTAAAAGTGAAGGATTTACAGGAAACAGAGGTGATCAGTCTAACTTCTGAGCGTTTTATTTACCGAATGGTTGTTGGTAGTGTTTATAGAATAATTTACTGTTTTAAACAGAATGAAGTGGCGTTGAAAAATTTAGGAGAATTAGTCGGTTTGTTTGTACTTCTCAAATCAGTTGATTGAACACCGTTCGTGTGTTGAATATTCAATATTCATGGACGTTTCGCGTATTTTTTCCGCGTATCTTTCCTGTATTATGTTCGCAGCGTGTGAAAAGTCGCTTCAATTCGAAGCAGAGGCGCGTTTTGATGCACGAAACACAGGTAGATGGGATCCTTGCGTACCTGTACCTGTACATAGACAAAGTAGTTAGCCTTGATGAAGTTCGTTGCTTTTGCGTACACAATGTCTCGACCTCTGAAGGCTATCTGCATTCATTAGGCGTTCAGCCGCCCGCAGAATTTTTTTTTTTTTTTTGTCGCCACCAACAGACGGAGCCGTTTCACTGGCCTCGTTAATCTTTCCTTCCAAATGTGGAGACAAGAAAGGGCAAGTCCGTTCGACGGTTGATATTTCCGTCGATGCCTTTGTTCTTCTGTGTCGAATGAAAGTAGAACGCGAAAACGATTGGAATTTTATCGTTCCAGACATCGTGTGTGCAATCGCTGCTGCAATATTCACGTTTACCTCTATAATTAGTCATCGTTAAGTTTTTAGTTTCCTACGACTTTATTTATTTATTTTTTTTTTTTTTCTTTTTACGTAGCAAAAAAACTTTTATGCAATACGGTTTGATATAATCTCTAAAATCCAAAAGTATTTTCAAAGAAATAATAGAAATTTGTTTCGTATTCTAACTAAATCACCTTGGTAATCGTGTTGGTTAATCAGGTGAATGTTTAAGACTTAAGCGCGAAGAATATAAAAATTATCAATGTTTACTCAATGTATTTAAAAAAAAAGAAAAAAAGAAAGGAGTAATAATGAAAGATATCGATTTAACTTTGGAATATTAACACATTGCATGCGGGTATATTTTGCTGCGGACTTACGCGTGTAGCGGGCGTTTTTTCGTAAATTTCGCGAGAGTTTGATCATTCAGTAAAATCGCAATGAATTGATAACTACTTCGTTTTTCTGAACGATATTTTTTTTTATTTTACACTTAAACCTATGCTCTATGATTATTTAAAAAAAAAACACCATACATACTTACAATGTCCATCATATTTATACAATACCCGCGCTCCAGTAACAGATTGCAAAAAACGTAAAAGTACGTTTCTCGCGTGCAATGTGTTAATAGATGGAATATTTTAAAGAATAATATTATTATCGTTGCCTCGTTGCGAATATTATTGGATGGTTAGAAAAATTGTATAGAAAATTTTCTTTCTCCCTTCGATAGGCGAAATTGTTCAAGTATATCTTTCGTTGGTTCGAAGCGAATGAATGTTCCGACTTAACGTCTCGGTCTCAAGTTGGAAGCGTTAATTATGTGCTTTAACTCGAGCAATAGCTATGATGTGCCGTCGTTAGTGTCTATAATCCCATGCATCGATGTCGTGTCTGGTCTCCAGATGCGGCACTTGTATCGAACGACTATTGTAATTATGTAGCAGCTTTCGATATTGGCTCCTGTACGTTTTAGTCCCGATCGATCCATCGACACCTTGCATAGAGTGTTCTGCGGGGTCTAGCAGTTTCTGGAGTCATCTAACGATAAATCAATTACAGTGAACATCAGACGCAGAACATTAAGCGAACAACTTTCCAGTTAATCGTTGCGTCATCTCGCGAACGTGTGCCATTTGGATCGTTCTTTTCTCTCTTCTCTTTTTGTCGTTTTTAAATCATTTTTGGTAGAACGGTTTCGAAGTAGCGGTCAATAATATTGCACCTCTGTCGAATTATTCAGATACGTTGCAATCTTTGTGGTTGTACTAAATTGTATTAACGCTAGATTTACGGTAACCGTAAATTTGACGAATTTCGGATTTCATGCTTAAATTTAACCCTCAGTTTTGCTTTGGCTACGGAGATATTCTGTTTTCAACGCGATTACGCTCAATTTCCAAGGATATCACACCATGATGATTTGCAAAATTAAAAATTTATGTTTCGTTTACAAGAGGGCGAAGGATATTTATGAAATAAATAAGAATAAGTTCTTTCGCAAGCAATAGTAATTTTTTTCCGTTCAAAATGAAACTTCTTTTCGTCAGTGATAAAGAATCGCATGGAGCGCAAAGCGTTTTAACTTTAATTTTAACTTTAACTAAAACTCTGCCAAAATTTATCCGAAAAATATAAACTCAAAATGAAATTTATATACAGAAAGATGTGCTAAATAAATCTCCGCTAATAAAAATCTATTTATTTGAAGTAAAGTGAACTTATGATATTGCAAACAATTTCTACTTTAATGTATCCATAATAAATGATCAGATTAACGTCCGTAAAACTAGTGTTAACGTGGTCTACGCTGATTTCAGTCAATTTTCCATTACACTGTATGCTACAATACGAATCGAAAGACATTCGGTCGAAAAATAGCGAAGTGTTTAAGAAGAAAATTGTAAAAACGAACAAAAGTCGTATCTCTGTTCAACTCTGTTCTTTAACAACACTCATTACTAAATTCTAAGATATAATTTTTTTAAATTGATACTGTCGATTCTCAGAAACGAACATCTAGACGAAAATTTCAGCGTCAATCCACACTGACTGATACAGCGCTTAACGTGTTAATAATTTAAAATAATTAGTAAAAATAATTAATAGTAAAAATAATTGTTTCACTGTTGACATACAATTTTCAGTTCTGTAGAAGCATTCACAGCTCGCGATCATGGCTCCTTATCAACAGCTCGCACGGTGGTGCAAGATGGTGCAATTTCTGTGGCCGCTACTCTGTAGTCTTCGACCCTTTGCACTCGTAAACTTTTTTAACACTAGCTTTACGGACATGGATCGGCTCATTTTGAGGGGTACATTGAAATACAATTTTTTTTGTAAAACCATAAATTCGGTTTACTTCGAATTAATAGATTTCTATTAGCAGAGATTTATCTAGTACTGTTGGGATCCTCGGATGTAGCTCCAACACTTCGTTTGTGACACAGGAATATCTACTGTCGGCGCCCGCAAAGGATGGTACAAAAAGCTCTGCTCTATTGGCGCGCATCGACTTATAAATCCGCGTAGAGAGGGTAGTGGTGGCCCTTAGTTTGGGGTTGAGTCACACGGACTTTTACCTTGTTTTTGAGTTCGGAATGGCTAATGACGGAATCTTAGTTATCTGTTTAACCCCTTAACCTACAATGACGGGCATAGCCCGCGTACGATGGTCGGGCCAAACGTAAATATTACGGGCATAGCCCGCGTACGATGGTCGAGCTAGAAGTGAATATTAAGAAAATTTCGGCCCAACATCTTCGAATCTAAATCGTAGGTTAAGCGGTTAACACGGCGGTCCCTGCGGACCGACGCTGAGATTTCCGTTTAAGCGTCGTTGGTTTCTGAAAACTGGCAGTATCAATTTTAAAAAATAATACCTTATAATTCATTAATGGATTCTATTAAATCACATTAAACACATACGAATATCCTTCGCAAGTAGTCAAATAAACGTCACCCCAATATGGGTGACGTGGCAGTCAACGTGTTAACACGATTCGGCGTGTATACGTAGGTTGGTCACCCAACAGTACATTTCTCGTGTATAAATTCTATTTTGTGTTTACATTTTCCGCACGCACGATTGTTGAACTTAAGCACGAAATCCGAACTGAGTCAAATTGACGGGTTCCGTAAATCTAGTGTTAAGTTTCAAAGGACCATCGCGAAAACTTGAAGCTTTCTTTTGGAAAGAAAAAAAGAAAACTATAAATATTTACGATTTCATATTTACTTGGTTAATTTATTTTAAAATAAAAGAAGCGTTTTGACGAAAATATAGAGTTCAATTAAAAATATAATCTCCGAAGAAAATTATGCCGAGTGCAAAGAGTTAAATAAGTTAAATATTGAATGCTTCAGGTGCAACATAAAAATGACTCGAGTATCCGAATGTTCGACCGTTCGTTCGTTAAAGCAGTGAATTTCGTTCGCCAGGCACGTAGAGGCTTTCGCAGGTATGAAATAATTGAAGGTTGTTCGATTGGAAACTCTGTAATCGGTTAACGAACGAAGCCATGCACGGCTCGGCAACCGTATTCCCGCACATAGTTCGATGGCTATTAGTTCGATGAACGTACATGTACTTAAATGCTTCGACTTTCCGAGGGCAATCGCTCAAATGCAAATGAAAACGATTCGTCGAGGCTCGCCTCAAACCTGTACTTCATCATGGCGCACGTATTTAGAATTCGTAATAAAATCCACGCTACAAACGCGTCTTACATCCTTTTTGTGTTTGTTTTGCAATTCTGTTCTGTGAACGTTTCGACGTTCTTTTTTTACATAGATATCGACGTAACGCGTGAAGAGCAGTAATTGTTCACCTAAGCTATATTTTTAATTTACAACGACCTTTTTTTGAGCGATCAGAATGAGGTAGAACGAGAATCGAATCGGATCGAAATAAGAATTCGGTTGAAAGAAAGATTTTTAAGTTTCCACAAATTTTTTATTACTAATGTTCAGTGTGAATGGGTGTTGATTACGAATTAAATTAACTTTTTAAATTTTCTCTATTATTTTTTCAGTGACAAATAAAAAAAAAAAATGATCCGATTCGCCTTGATTTACTCTAACCGTGTTTTAAGAATTTTATTTCACTCGTTGGGCCATTTTTAGTAAAGTGTCGTTCGGTGAAGGTTTCCCTAATTTGTTTTATCTTTCAGTCTTCGTAGGTTTTAGAAAAATTGTTAACGGTATCTCGGCTTAACGTTGGAAATACCGTTGATTAAAGTACACTTTCTACCAAAAAATTAAAAATAATAAATATTTGAAAGAAATGTAAGATGCGAGGGAAAGGAATCTTGATTTACATTCGTTGCAGAAAAGCGCAACAAATTTTTAAAAATACAGCACTGTAAATTTATAGAATTTATACGGGAAATTGTAAACCAGTAATCTTGATCATTTCGATAGTTCTGGTGTTAATATCATACAAAATTCTCCTATTCTTTTGAATACGTTCTTTATATTAAATCCAAGAAAAAGAACTCGATTTCTTTCGTCGATTCTTCTTTTTTTAATCGTTTATTCCAAGTCGCATCGACCACTAAGTTGCGTTATTAACGACTCAGTCCGCAGAGAAAATGTTTGTGAAGAATTAAAGTTTATGGAGAAGCTTAGTATTTTTAAAAAATCTCAGTAGTTGCTGTATCCTATTTTGTTATTGTTTTTCATTTCACATTTCACATTTATATTTCGTCTAATGGAAGATTTATTTCCGCCGACCACCGTGGACCATAAATACGTGTTAATTAATGTCGATTAAACCATTTAATGGGCATTAATATTACTCAAGTAATTTACACTGGATGTTCTCGAAAATGTTGAAAAATTAAAGTTTACGGAGAAGCTTGGCGTCTCTTAGAAATTTCAGTAGTCGCTGTATCTCGCGTTGCATCCTTTGAACTGCTCTGAAAGTTCCCATGAATAAGTCCTTACGTTCGCGGGTGTAGCTTTGCTGAATTACGACGTGGTAAACAGTATTATCGTACAAGAAGTGATTCGCGACAAATTAGATTTCCTTTGATGTTTTCTTTGCTTCGAGGACTTTCGTATGAATTATCGTAAAGCTCCCGAATTAACAATCCTTGTTATCCTGCTGGTTAAAGGCTATTAACGAATCCAGGATTCGTTAAATAATCAGAACTTTGTTTCGTGTAACAACACCGCATCGAACTGCTGATTTAGCAGAATATTCGTCGACTTTTATTCATAAATCGTTTCGCAAAACGTATTTTAGGTATGAATGTTGCTCTATTTAACCGCGACACGGGAGAAAAGAAATTTTGTCAGGCTGTTGAATTTTTTGGTCGTAGTTCGTTGGGTGAATATCGAATTAAATTCGCTCACTGGTCGTTATTTTGCTCTATGAAGCATTGGCGCACGAAAAACCGAGGGAAATTCGCCAACGCTTTCCTAATTTAAAAAAAAAAACTTTTACCGATAGCGTTTAATTAATTTCTTGCAAACTCGTAGGTTTATCGTTCCGAAAATTGTGGATAACCAAACGTAAGACAAATTTCAGGTGTTCCTTATTGCGTCTTAACACTTTGCTGACCGGTGACGAGTTAACTCGTCTTTCGAAACCTAAACGATAAAACGGCTATTCAAACAAGATATTACAGAATAAAAAAACTTAATATCATAAATTACGTTTGTCAACTCGTCTTTTCGAATCTTAACGATAAAACGGCTATTCAAACAAGATATTACAGAATAAAAAAACCTAATATCACAAATTGCGTTGATAATAAAAATCAGGTTTCCAAATTCTCCAAAATAAATGCTTTCTTCGGCGATCGTGATAAAATTTATTTGAGTTTATTTAGAACGTTTTACTTGCATATTCAATTAGAAAATAATAGCCGGTGACATGACATAGTTTCTGTGTAAAATTTCCGGTCAACAAAGTGTTAATAGCATTGAAAACTCGTTTCTTACGTACGTTTTCGCTCATGGTCCCGACACCGTTCGTTTTTCTTCTCTGAATCTGAACCGTCACGTACAAAGACAATCGAGAATCTCGGGGAAACAGCAGAATCTCGTTCTCGGCAAGAACCCACCTCCTACGATGTGGATTTAATTTAGGCTGGCGAAGCGGGGACGTAATCATCGTCGATTTTTCATCTCGATTTCCCTCAGACCTTTATTTGGAAAGAAAACAATGGTCTGGTTATTCTTGATAGATGCTTTCGTTTGATATATTGCGCGTATAAAAGAATTCTGTGCTTTTGTGAGGATATTTTTGTTTGAAAAAAAAAAATCGAAATATCCTTTGTTATCGTTAACGACTGTGTCCTCCATCTTTCCAGTAATGTTATTAATTCGTGGGTTTCGAACTTCTTCTGGCCACCGAATCGTGATATCTGAAACAAAAATTTACCTTCATTAATCTCTGGTAGCATATTTTGTTGCATCTCGCGAGTCTTAATCCTTTGCACTTGGAGCCATCTCGCGATATTTTTATAGGAGAGTGTGCAAATAGAAATCGTGTCATATCTCGGTATATGTACCATATTTTTTGATTTACTGTCTCTTGTCATTTCAAATAGAAAACATCAAGCAAATATACATTTTCTAATAAAGTTACGTCGACATAAGTTCCTCCTCTGTAATAATAAATAATAAATATAATAAAAATAGATAATAAATAATAAACTCTGACGTCCTTTAAGAGGGGACGAGTGCAGAGGATTAAGATATCGTCGTAACGGAAGAACAAATAATTTCAGTAATTTTAGAGGCTTTATATTTAGGCAAAACGCGAAAAAAAATGCAGCGTTAAATATACAGTTTATTTTTTATTACACATAGCGTATATAATATTTACACCGCAAGTAAAATGATAAACGATACCCTGTTTTAAAAATTAACCCTTTGTGCTTCACAAGCGCCATCATGGCGGCTCGCGTAATCTTCTTCAGAGGTTAAGTTTTAAGTTAGATTCTATATTTTCGTCGGTTTAAAAAATGTTTACTATTTTGAAACAAAGAAAATTAATCGGATAAATAAAAAATTGTACATTTATAATTTATAATTCTACGATTTATAATTTATAATTCTACGATTTATAATTTATAATTCTAAAATTTATAATTTATAATTCTAAGATTTATAATTTATAATTCTACAATTTATAATTCTAAAATTTATAATTTATAATTCTAAGATTTATAATTTATAATTCTAAGATTTATAATTCTTCTTCCTTTCCAAAACAACGCTATAAGTTCCGACAATAGTCCTGCGAAACTTAGAAAAAATTTAGGACTGCAACTGTTAAATTTCAGTGCTGCAAATACTCTAAAATAGCACGATACTTAAACTTAAAGCGACATTGCAGAACTAAGAGCACAGAATTCTTTTCTACGACCAATATTTGTAGTCGTTTCTTCGGGGAGTGTATTTATTCTTCTTCATCGACATTTTAATTCCCGGTTAGCGTTGGATAGCTCTACATTTTCGTTACAAGACATACGAAGTAGTGAAATTAATGTATCGAATCTTGTTTCTAGTTACGCGTGTAGTTATAGCTGAACTAAATACGTCTGATACGAGCAGTCATTCATGAAACCGATTCAGACCAATCATAAGTTCTACTGTATCAGTGTTACACGAGCTTCTGCTTGTAACAAAAATCTCATTATCAGCGAGTCGAAAATCTCAGGTGTCAGGGCAGAATCATAACAGTCCTCCCACCGCAATCATTCGATTTACCTTTTTTTTATCCCCTTGTACATGTAATACATATATGATATACGTATAAATAGAAATAAGTAAGCGTACGTAACACTAAAATGAAAGGGAATTCTACTATATCTCTCCTACTTCTAGTCGCGACGGGATATTAAGGATCGAAGCGAACCTTGTGAACCTCGAATAGATGTAACTTGTATCTCAATAGGAAATTATGTATACCTCGGAGAGGATTACACCGTCCAAGATCTTCCGAGTTGTGCAAAAAGTGGATTAAAACGGCACGACATAGGGGAAAGAAATTAAAAAAAGAAGAACGAGCTGTTTTAACCGTCTATAGACCGAATTTTGTCTGCTTATCGGAGAACAAATTACGATCGATCATACTTTTTCACTTAGATTTGAAAATGTTTAAATTAATAATTACTGTAGATGGATCGTGGTGTAATACAGTAATCAAATTTAATAGTGCAGTGATAACTGAACAAAATTAATTTCTTAAAATATAGATACATCAGTTTGTAATTTAACACATTGAAGACCAGCGACTTTTTTGAAAATCGTACTATGGGANTCGTTACAAGACATACGAAGTAGTGAAATTAATGTATCGAATCTTGTTTCTAGTTACGCGTGTAGTTATAGCTGAACTAAATACGTCTGATACGAGCAGTCATTCATGAAACCGATTCAGACCAATCATAAGTTCTACTGTATCAGTGTTACACGAGCTTCTGCTTGTAACAAAAATCTCATTATCAGCGAGTCGAAAATCTCAGGTGTCAGGGCAGAATCATAACAGTCCTCCCACCGCAATCATTCGATTTACCTTTTTTTTATCCCCTTGTACATGTAATACATATATGATATACGTATAAATAGAAATAAGTAAGCGTACGTAACACTAAAATGAAAGGGAATTCTACTATATCTCTCCTACTTCTAGTCGCGACGGGATATTAAGGATCGAAGCGAACCTTGTGAACCTCGAATAGATGTAACTTGTATCTCAATAGGAAATTATGTATACCTCGGAGAGGATTACACCGTCCAAGATCTTCCGAGTTGTGCAAAAAGTGGATTAAAACGGCACGACATAGGGGAAAGAAATTAAAAAAAGAAGAACGAGCTGTTTTAACCGTCTATAGACCGAATTTTGTCTGCTTATCGGAGAACAAATTACGATCGATCATACTTTTTCACTTAGATTTGAAAATGTTTAAATTAATAATTACTGTAGATGGATCGTGGTGTAATACAGTAATCAAATTTAATAGTGCAGTGATAACTGAACAAAATTAATTTCTTAAAATATAGATACATCAGTTTGTAACTTAACACATTGAAGACCAGCGACTTTTTTGAAAATCGTACTATGGGATCAAGTTACACTCGAATAAAATTTTTACTTGTATGCTTTTACGAAATATTTACACCTACGGTAAATAGGGATCTTCATTTTAATTTTCAGACGAAGCGATCGTTTTGGAACGTAACTTCTCATTTATAATTACTTTCCACTTTTATGAATTGAAAGAAACGAAATACGAGACATCTCGTGATCGGTCCTCAATGTGTTAAGTCACACGGTCCCATAGAGAGTTAAAACAATATTTACGAATTATCATTCATATTATGAATTTTGGGACGTAACGAAACTCATTCACGAGCCATCAATTTGTTCCATGAAATTAATTTTGTAATACTAAAAAATTCGTAGGAATCTCAGAAGTAGCTGAATTCATATTTTCGTCGCTCTATAATGAAGCAACCGATATTTTGTTTAACGAAAGCTTTATTCCAACTTATGTCTCTTCGAGGTATTTACTCGTGATACGAGATAGTCGAGTATCGCGACAGTGTTCCACTGTCCAAGTAAACCGTTTTGGCCGCGCGAGTAACTCGATCGTCCGAAATATTTACACGTATGTGCAAACCGAGCGCGTACAGAACGGAAGATGTTTCCGTGATAGCTTCTGCCATTGCTAGATCGTAATTATTATTTGTTCCTTTTTTTTCTCTCTCTTTTTTTGTTTCTCACCATCGATAAACCTGCACCGGATACGCGTCTCGATAGTTAACGAATACAGTGACGTAACCAGAAGATAAAGTCTCTTCGATAATCTCTGCATTATCCAACAACCAAGTTTTCTGAAACAACAGCCAAACGGTGAGTGCTGTTGAAAAGATATTCTTTGGAAAGGTGAATCGTTCGATCATCGATCGATATTTTTGAAAGAATATCCTTTAACCCTTTGCGGTCTTATGTCGAGCCAGACTCGACATTTTACTTTGTTCCATCGTTTTCAGTTTTGGGATACGAAACATATTCTTTTACATTAAAATGTTATTTGATGGAAAATTTTCTATCTAGATATCTTATTGGTAATGAAAATGTAAAAATTCAGCCAAATTATTGACAGTTTTTAAAAGCATGTTACTGAATATTAACTTGTTAAGTTATAGTGGCTCGGACCGCAAAGGGTTAATACAATCAAAGTAGGAAATATTTTTTACCCGAAGAAAAGCATGCGGAGTACTGGAAATATCGTTGAAATACCAACTTGAAGTGGTACGGAAACGTAGTGGTGAATAATTCTCGCTCGAGGATCCCAAGTTTTGTGTCCCTGAATCCTGCGAGCATCGTTTCATTATTTGGCCTCTGTTAATTAACTATTTCCCCGAAAATTAATTGGGAACGTTGGACGAAAATTAATTAACTCCAACGGATATCTCGTATCTGGAACATCATCTGGTTGTGTCGTTGCATGCACGCGTATCGGGCCGCCTATTCGCTTGCACGCATCGAACCCTTTTCTAGCTTGCTTTATGTTCCATCAACGGTGGTATCTCTATAGTTCCGAAGAATAATCGAGAACTCGGGTACTCGAGTATTCATAGGGAGCTGTACAAGCAGGTTTGTGCTCGTGGCGACGCGATGAACGCGGGTCGTCGCTCGTTGACACGACAAGGCTATGTCGCATGACTTTTCTTTCTTCTGGAAACTCCTCTGCTGAATCATCGATATACACCATCGCTCCAAAGTATCCGGACGCTTGTTTTTTTCTTACAAAATATAATTTAAGATTTTGTTGTTTAATTTTTATCGTTGTGGCTGTGCGTAGCGGAATATTAGGGTGAAATTGAATATTGGGAATAAATTGGGGAGCCGACACGCAATAAAAATGACATTAAAATCTATAAATGCTAAACCTTATGCAGCTTTTTTATATTCGGGTTATTTAATTGCTAAGCTATGGATTAAATAACGTTCTTCTACCATGGTTAGTGTCCTTTTCGTGTATTTCATTTTAATACGCTATTGGCAAATTTTGATTAACAGAAAATGATTTTAAAAATCGATGGACATTGTTTAAATTTGAGATATGTATACCACCGCGTAAAAGTATCCGGACACTCGCTTATTTTCGACAGAATGTAATTTATGATTTCGTTATTTAATTTTTATAGTTATTACTAGTGTTGATGAAATTAAATATTGTGAATAAATTACTGATAAAGGACACCATTAGGACACCCTTAGGACACCCTTAGGTTTTCAATTTATTCTCCGTATAGACTATAAAATTCGAACTGTATTCGCTTCTTTGGTAAAGTTTTTAACATATAAGCACTTTTCTTCATCGTGCAAAGTTTTAACCCTCTACAGTCCGAATTTTGTTTGTTTATCAGAGAAAAGAACTAGGATTGATTACAGTATTTTACTTCGATTGCAAACTTTTATTATCGCTACGGTATCGCTACAGTAATACGATAACAAAACTTAACAGTACAGTGATAACTAAATGAAATAAATTTTCTTAAATATAAATACACGAGTACGTAACTCTCAAGTCGCATGGCGCCATGCATGGTTAAATTTAAAGTAATATTTCTCTATTCCTTTCCAAGATTGAATTTCCAACAATCGCGATAACTGTCCTAAGACTTCAGCAGGAGTGTTCGCGTACCATCCCTAGAAATCAATCAGTCCGACAAACGAACCAGTGTCCGGATACTTATAAGCGCTAGTGTATCCACAACCGTTCATCGCAAACGACACGAAAACTCATTCTTTCCATCCACTTGATAATTCTTCTTTGTTTCGTTCGTGCGATTAACTCGCGTTACAAAACAAAGGAATATTGTAGGAAAGAAAAACGAGAGGAAAAAGAGTGCACGTAGCCTTAGCCTGGAAATCAACACAACACGTAGCGATCGCGAAATCCGGTAAAACGCGTCACTAGATAGCCGAGCTTGTATTGATTTTCCGCGGTCACGAATACGTGTACGAGAGAGTGTCGTTCACCCGTCTCGTCCGGGAAATTCGGGTGCCGCTCACACGTTATCGATAATTTCGAAATTTGCACCGGCAAATTTAGACGCCGCTCGTCCGCGACAATTTTGCTTCCGGTGAGGCGATTTTCCTAGATCCGGCGTGTGTCGACAGGTAATTCAGGAAATCGGTCTGTCATCCATTGTCGGCGACAACGCCGGCGACGATGAAAACGTGTCGCGTGTTGATCGATGATTTCGCGACACGTCGCCGCAAGCTCGACGTGGCAATTTCGAAGCTGTCGCACGCTGAAAGCGGTAACTCGCGGTTTCTTGGTCCATTCTGTACGAGTCTCGACGTACCTGACGACGTCGTCGGATAATTACAATCAACCCTTCTATAAGGCGGTGAGTGCGTGCCGCGTTATATGAAAACCGCGCTATAACAAACTCGGATTTAACCGTACAAACCAGGCTGATTCGTAGCGCGTTGAAGGGAAACCGTCTACCGCGTTGTATGGAAAGTGTCTGTCGCGTTGTATGGAAACCGTCTACCGCGTTGTATGGAAACCGTCTACCGCGTTGTATGGAAACCGTCTATCGCGTTGTATGGAACCGTGCAATAAGAAACTCAGAATTAGTACAAATCGCACTATTCGTACCGCGTTGTATGGAGACCAAGAAATACAAAAGACAAGATTAAATTATAAATTATTTTTATTGAATTGAAGAGTTCGTATAAGGAAATGATAAAAAAAATGAAACAATAAGTAAACAAAAGAACTGTTTTCCAACAAAAAGAAGAAAGACTTTTGTAAAATCTTTTAACACTCATCCTCGCTGTCAAGCTCCGCGTTGTATGGAAACACCGTTCTCAGAGTGCCGCGTTATAGGAGGGCTATCGCAATTTCAGATCGGCGTTATACGGAAACCGCGTTCTCAAAGTACCGCGTTACAGGAGGGTTGACTGTATTTAATTTTAAAAACGTAACAATGGCGAGCGCCGATGTCTGGCTCAACGACGCGTCCGTAGACGCAAGCATTAGCCTTGTCCGTCCTATTGCGCTGCGCAAAGCGAACAGGTTTGGGTGTTACGCGTGCCATAGCATTTACGAAGCGCAAAGTCTCAATTCGATTCTCGGTATGGTATCCGCGATACTCTAGGATTTGCTTCAACGTTATATTTCGTTGCAAGAACATCACCGAGAAAAGGTGAGGAACGGACGGTTGTGTCTAATCCTGAAGATGTTAACATTTAGCTAGCCGCGCTTATTACAGGTAACTGTACGACAACTGGAAGTTAATTCCGTACAACACATTGCGCACGGGTCACGAGATATCTCGTATATAGTAAACCGAATTTTGTGGCCGGGTTACGAGATATCTCGATTCAATGTTTTCTCATACGCGCGTATCGATGACTCAAGAAATTAAAGATAAATTCTTTTGTTACGTTACCAAGATAACGAAGTTATGCATATTCTTACGGCAAATAATTAGTGAATTAAATATACGTCGAAATTGCGAAAGAGTAGAAAACAATCGGTAGGTCTGTGTCGATCGTGCATCGTACCTTATAAAGTGTTTTATCGTTGTAAACCATTTTGTTATTTTAAAGTCCAGGTTTTAATTCATGCGGAAACGGTTTTTTCATTATTTTACAAGATAGACCCTAATTCTAAAACAGTAACAAAATGAAAAATACAAAAAGTGCATATATGCATTGTACAAAGCTTTTTTCGAGCGTTCGAAAATGTGCGGCCCCTGGAAGTGCGTAGAGGGTTAACAGTAAATCACTGAAAATCACAGAAAATCATAGAAAATCATAGAAAATCACAAAAAATTGCCTCTGAGATACCACAGATAATTTATAAAATTTCCAAAAAAATTTACGAATGGGTCATTTTGACAACTTCGATAGCTCTAGTGTTAACCCATATTAACTCCCTATCGCGAATAATATTAACCCTTCGCACTCCCTACGATTCTTTATCCCCGAAGAAAAGAAGTTTTATTTCGAACGGAAAAAATTACTACTGCTCCTGAAACTACTTGTTTTTATTCATTTTACAAATATCCGTTTTCCTCTAAACGAAACATAAATTTTTAATTTTGTAAATTATCATGGTGTCATATCTTTGAAAATTGAGCGTAATCCTGTCGAAAACAGAATGTGAAAGTACTTGTTTTTATTCATTTTACAAATATCCGTTTTCCTCTGGTAAAAGAACCATAAAATTTTAATTTTGTAATTCATCGCGGTGCGATATCTTTGGAAATTGAGCGTAATCCTGTTGAAAACAGAATGTCTCCGTACCGGAGCCAAAGGAGCGCTAAGGGTTAATATTCGGCTGCTTCGTCTGTCTCGCGTATAAACGGACTTTGTTCTATGGAACGCATCCGTTGCCATCCTTGATTTGTCCACGTCTAATTATAATGTCACATTGAGATGACAACTGCTCACCCCTTTGAACACAGGCTCGCAAAGATAGCTCGCCTACCTGGCGATGTAAATACTCCTTCTGACAAGATGGGAGCACGATAGCCTGCTCCTCAGGTGTCTTAAAATACGAACTGCTCTTAATAGCACCGGAATCAATTTCATTAACGGAGGTCACGCGATTTATCGCTTCAAGACAGTCGAAGATACACCGTTTCGAGGCTCTTGATCCCCCCGGGTCAAGATGTTGATCCGGAGTCGTGTTTTAAAGCCTAGACCGAGCGTGTCCGTCTCGCTGACACCAGTTACGAGAGGCAAACTCTACGTATCGACGTAGGTTAAAAAGTTGTAAGTTTCTTTCAACGTGACACGANCTAGTCACGCATTTCTGAGGAAGTATATTAAAATATTCAAAATACTGAAATTTATTACATTAACCGTTTGCGGTCTTATGTCGAGCCAGACTCGACATTTTACTTTGTTCCATTGTTTTCAGTTTTGGGATACGAAACATATTCTTTTGCATTAAAATGTTATTCGATGGAAAATTTTCTATCTAGATATCTCACTGGTAATGAAAATGTGAAAATTCAGCCGAATTATTGACAGTTTTTAATAGTATATTATTTAATATGAACTAGTTAAGTTAAAGCGTCGAAAGTGGCTCGGACCGCAAAGGGTTAAACGAATATTACTTCAGGTGAACATTAATTTTAAGCTTTTTTTAACCCATTCGCTGCCAAGGACGAGTATACTCTTTGGCAGGGTGTCATGCATTGCCAAGACGAGTATACTCGTCCCACTTTAAATATGTTACAACATACAGGCTTTTGAATTAGAAAATTTTTTGTGGCCACAAACATAAATATAGAAATGTAAAAAACTTGAAAAAATACTACAAATAAAATTTTTCACAAAAATTATACTTTATTTCTTATTTAAAGAGAATGATCTTTTATAAAAAAATATAAATGGCAATGGGAACGACTTCATATAATTTAGGCTTGGCAGCGAATGGGTTAAATGACAATATTTCATAATATTAATATTTTATTAATATTTCAAACCTTTGCGGTCCGAGCTACATTCCACACTTTAGCCTAACTAGTTCTTTAATAGTCTGCTTTTAAAAACTCTCAATAATCTGGTTAAATCTTCATATTTTCATAACCAATAAGGTATCTGGATAGAAAATTTTTCATTAAATTAAGTTTCAATATAAAAGAATATGTTTCATATCCCAGAAATAAAAATAATGGAACAAAATAAAAATGTCGAGTCTGGCTCGACATAAGACCGCAAAGGGTTAAGCCAATATGTTTCGGACGCCAATAGGCGCCAACAGTAGTCAAAGGGTTAAAAGAAGGTGAATCTTATCACGATCAGTTACGTTCTAACCGATCGGATCCGATTTCGCTCATCTTTCCAGCACAGTACTTGTATCGGTACAGATCGAATAATACCTGAAATCATTTCACGTTTCACCATTTTAATTTCCGATCGTTAATTTATTTTTTGCAACGAATTGCACAGGACAATTTCTGTAACTATCCGTATTTCTGTAACTAAAAGCAAAGCGTCAAGGGGTGGCTAAACGCGACGCTGGACGACCCCGTTGCGAATGTGTTAATAAATTCTCGTTAGTTGTTTCTCGGCGTCGTACCGACGACCAATTTCTTATCGATGCAAGACGAATTGAAAAGAAACGAGAGACAAGGTGGGAGGGATGGGTGGGCACGATGAGGGCGGGCAGGGAGGAAGAAATCAATATTATCACTATTTTTCATCAGGAGTATTGTAAAACGAGGAATATTTTCTTTTTTCTCGTCTTGTGATGATTATGTTTGTAAATTGTAGCCGATTTACGATTCCTATAATACCATGTATGTAGACACTTCGAGAATGGACTTGTATTATTTGATTTAGCACTCGATGATGAGTTTACGAGTTTTATCGATGAATATACTAATCTCATTTTTTGTAAATATTAATTTAAAAAATAAATCCTATTGTAAAGATTGTATAATTTAAACGTCGTTACGTTTACTGATTTCTCAGTCGTTACTGCACGTATTCCTTCGATCCTCTCTTTCCGTTTAAGCTTTTAATTGTTTTTTTTTTTTTTTTATCATTTTTATTTTTGTTTCTGTGTCCATTGATGATGCATGAAATTCTTTTCTCTTTTTATTTGTATACGTATGGGGAGGCAAAAAAAAAGAAAAGAAAATCGTGACTTGTGTTGGCGGTAACGCATGTTTGCCGTACACAAAGTATGCTTTTCCTTTTGTAAATATCGGCGGGACGCGTTGCCGCGCGAGAAAGGGAAAGATGAATATTTGTTTGCGAAATAAAAATAATTTACGCAAACGGTCGTAAAACTTTCACGGCTTCGTTTTACTTTAATTAAAATGTAACGGAATATCTCACTGTTTTTTATTTTTTGTTTTTTTTTTTGTTTGTTTTAGCCAACACTTTTTTTTCTTTTTTTTTCTGTTTTCATGCCAGAAAAGAATGAAAAATGCGTGCAGTATTTAGAGTTTATCCGCGCGATTACGTTTCATCGTGCACCAACGCACGCGGTTCTGTAATTGACGAATGACGCGTACGATGAACGTTCTAATAAAATTGTTAGTGTTGTTTCGAGAACGAGAATGTATATTACACGTCTTATAACTTCGTAATTGAACGATTTGTTACCGAACGATCGCTTCGTTTAAATAAAAGAAGGCATTGAAAGTTTTATCAATTTAAAGGTAAATCATTTTGATCCGAGGCAAATGATTTATGCGATTGCATTAGTGTCTTATAAATGTGATACTCGATGATTGAAAAGAATTATGTACGAAAAAATGAATTATAATTCGAGGGTATTAACTGTGGTATTTTTTTTTTTTTCGTTTTTGTCAAACGGTTTATAATTTTTGCGTATTTTATTTCAATTTAGTTAATCACGATTGTTCTCCTTTTTTTTCTTTCTTTTGTCGAAAAGAAAATATTTCTACGCTGTATTTTGCGAATAAAACAAATATTTACAGAAGAGAATAAAAAATTTCAAGCATAAATGAAATTATAAAAAGCGTCGCTTATACGTCATATTCATCTTTTACTTTTTCCAAAATATTCTGTTTTTTTACTAGCTATGAAAGTAAACTAATTTTAATTCATTTCAGTGGAATATTAATAAAGTCTAAATCCATTTCCTTTTTGTAAAAAAATATACCGATACATTTATTACGAATATATATTTGACATTAAATTTGATCATCGTTGAGTTAAAATTTCACTAAAACGGATTTAAAAAATTGAAAAAAAGAAAAAATGAAAATGGTATTATCATATTAAACAATTTTTGCTTTCGTCAAGGCTCATAAGCGTTTTAAATCATTATATCATATCAGGTATTTGCTTCTGTTCAATGTTGAAAATTACATATGCATTCACGAAAGAGGAACAAACGCATTGAGTGTTATATAACCTATGTAATACCGTTATTTTCTGTAATTTCAAATACCAAACTATCGTTAACTTGCTATAACTGAGCACAATTCTAATCTTCATTTTTCTTTTATATATATATTCGTGACAAATCATTTCACTTTTCAAGCCTGACAAACATCGTTTCTCAAAATTAGAAAATCTCTTTATCATTTTCTTACTCTTGCTATTGAAATTTCTGGTGATTAAAAAGAAAAAGGTATTTGATGATTGAA